>SMSR01015519.1:8317-53976 GCA_019453355.1 Ceratina japonica | reverse complement strand
ACACACATGTATCTTTTTTATTTCCGTTTTAGACGCTCGCGTTTGATATGGTCACACGTTTAATTAGTCCAGGGAATTGTACTTAGCGCTTGTCAAGGCGCCGCTCGTCCGGATTTTGTTATACTGTTTCATTAGCTTAGTTATGGTCGGCTTCTGAATTTTGACAACGTAAATAATCATGCATTCCTCGCAACAATTCCTCTTTCAACGTATGTGTTTAGATTAAATATAAATTTACAGAGGAAAATCTGTGTGACATTAAATTGAATAAAAATAATGTTGTAAGTAATGTTGAATAAATCTTATGATTCAAAATATTTAACAATTATTTCTGTCAATCGTTAAAGATGTATTTAAAAGATTGCAAATAATTGTTGTAATTGTACGGTCTGAGTTGTGTTTTAAGAGAAAATAGCCCATAGCTAGTTCAAATACACCCTGTGTAATTCTAATTGCAAACTAGGTCATACAATGCGGTAGAATAATATTATAAAATCATAATGTTAACTCGTCCTCTTAGATTAATGAAGCAATTACAAGTACAACATATTATATTTTATTACAATCGTTCATTTTACGACTTTATTTTTCTAAATAATAAATCATTTACATTTTCTCGTAATAATTGTATATCTTATTACTTTCTATTGGCGGTACCTATTGTTAGTTGTGCGAATTCAACCCTAAGTCAGTGTTTAGGCGAAAAAATCGCGGATAACAGGCATAGTTTCTCTATTCTATCGAGCAGGCTCCCATCTGACAGGAAATCGAGCCAGCCGGTGTGCCTATTTCTCGTTTCCGGCGGAACTACGGCGTTTCGGGTGCTATTAATTATGCCCATTGAGGCTTCGCCTCTCGATTCTAGACCGCGACGTTTCTCACGCTGCATACGTGCATCATCTACCTTGGATCAACGCCTAATTCGTTATCATTATGCTTATGCCAACAATATTCCAAAAACACAAGGAATAAATGAAATAGAAAGACTGACCCGAAAACCCATTTCTAGTCTCTTAATTTTTTAACCTTTTTGGGCTATGAATATTTATATTAAGATTGATTTATATCAGGATTTATATCGAGATATGAATTTATCTTTCAAGCTGAGGCGATGATTTCTGAGATATCGAAGGTCGAAATTCATTAATATATTAGGTTACTGTTTTAATTTTATTGGTATTGTAAATAGACGTATATCTAGTCGGATGTGGTATTTATTGTATTTATATAATAATAATAATAATAAATAGTATTCAAGGTACCATACAATTGTCGATATCATCTTCGATCACTACCTTCACTATATGTAACAATAATATTCATAATTCACGATAATATTCTATAATTATTTATTGTTCGATTTTACTTTTATCAAAAAGTATAAAAATATGAAAATGTTTTTTGCTGGGGTATCGAAATCTCATATAGTCTGCTTTCACTAATAATGAATTTCCTACTGGACCGTCGTACATGCTATAATCCAAAGTACTTCTAAACTTGTTACCGATATATTACAAATTTCAACTATGCGAGAAAATGATTTAAAATTTCACGATACTTGTACATGTTACGAATATTTCTAATCAATTAGAATAACAAATTAAAATATTGATCCTTATACAAATTTTGAAATTTCTGTCTAAATTAATTATTAATTAATGGAAAAGGCTGAAAATAGTTTTTAAATATAATAATAGCTATTATAAAGAAGAAAATTAACGATAGCATGTCTTACATCTTGTAAGATTGTAGAGGAAATCAGGAAGCTCTGAATTAAATTTTGCAAACGAAGTAATTTAGGAAAGAGTGACCCGATGAATATTTAAGCGCGAATAAGCTTCTAGGAAGATGAACGCCAGCGTTGCTTAATGGATTGAGTGAATCAACTCTAGCGTGCAAGAATTATTTGATACTTTCGATAATTCAACGGATTGCGAGTGTGCAGTAAAAATAACGTTTCCTTCAGCTGTTTGGCTGACTGATTTAGACCGCTCTAATTCCGTTTCCCGGAAAGGGGTCAGAGGCTTTATCAGAAGCGCTACTTTGACCACGCTAATTTAATTGGAATTAATGTTACTTTAACAAGAGCGACGATTACTTTGTTGAAGTACACCGGATGAGTATAAATGTTACACTGTCAGGAATTCTTCTCATTGATTCCTTGGGAATCGTGATAATAATTTATAGGCAGGTTAACGATTTTTTTCAAAATCAATTTAACAATTTTGATATATTACGTATTTAAAAATGTCGAGGTCCTATTTAAATCCGCCTCAGGTAATTAGCTTATGATTAATAACCTGCGCCCTCGCGTTAATGACAGGTTAATGGAATGAAATTAATTATCTTTCTCCATTTATAAAGCAAAAGTGCGAGGATTATAAAAACAATGCAGGTAAAATATCAAGAATAAAGCGTGGGTGACGGACACATGAAATTTTTATGGTTCTTTCATCTTCCAAATTGACATAATAAAAACACTGCCCACAGAGAGACAGAGAAAGAGACTGGCAATACTGAAGTATAAAAAACATAATCTGGAAAGAAGTAAATGGATATCTTTTGTCTTTCGAATAACGATCGCGCTTCGGCACGTAACCGGAGCTTTCCGAGCGTACGCTTTTTATTTACCTCCATGAACTCGTCGAGACGAGTAAACGAGCTCGTTATTCAAAGTCTGCTCATTATTAACGGTTTCATCGGGCTCACGGTCGCCGCACGTTAAGATGTCACCGTCAACGATTTTCTCCTTCACCTTCGGCCCAACCTCCGTTCCGCGCATTCATGTTCGCCGCTATAATTTAAAAGCTTCCGGCTGCCAACGCCGCCGCCGAGCCGCCAAAGGTTCAACGCTCGATTCGCCGAACGCGAAACCGCTTCCATTTTAACGAACGATGATTAGCGTAGTAGCCGGAGAAAATCACTTTCAAGCATTTGATCACACAGTTTGGTTCAGCACTTTTGTATAGGGTGTCTGCGAAATTAATGACCGAACTCCGCTAGTACGTTCTATGAGTAAAAATAAGAAGAAATTGTGAGGAATATTGAGAGCAGGCGGTATAATTCCATCGATAGATGATGTCGTGACGTCGTCATTGCCTTTTGGATCAAGTGTTTAGTCTAGAAGATAACTGAGGGACGGAGATATACATTACATATATAGCCTTATAAATAAATCAATGTATAAGGATATACATTCAATATAANCTGAAGGACGGAGATATACATTACATATATAGCCTTATAAATAAATAAATGTATAAGGATATACATTTAATATATAAGTTTGTAGNCATTCAATATAATTTGTACAATACATGAGATTCTAAAATAGAGGTTTTTAAATAATTTATATCGCTTCTTATAATATCTGCAATAAGGATACACATAAGTATATCCTATAATGATATACATTTAATATATAAGTTTGTATAATACATGAGATTGTAAAATAGAGGATTTTAAATAATTTATATCGGTTCTTATAATATCTGCATGATTTCACGGTCAGCCAGAAGAAAGGTTGAAAGAGAAATGGGTTGGATTTCGAAAAGCAATGCTCATAAATCGTCGTCGCGACAAGACGAGACGCTGTCTCGTGTTACGTGATCTCGATGCGAATCTCACGGTAACTCCCGCGTTCGCTCGGCGTTGTTGTAATTCAAATAGGAGTTAGACACAGCCGCATGTTTCCTCCGCGAACGCGACAAGCTCCCGCAAGCAGTTACCGGGGAAATTGAAGTCAACTGACAACGAGAACGCGGCCAAATGATACAGGCGCCACGAAAGAATCGTTTATCCGATTGTCGTTAGCCTCGAGTGGAAATTTCATTAAATAGGATTTAATAGCCTGCATTGATTTTGCAATTCTAAATCATAACATTCTTGTTTACGTTTTCTAAAAATTGCATTTACCCAATTGCTTTCTATTTTTTGTTTATGATTTCAGTAATCAATGATTTCTTGTAATATACAATTTATGATTTTTATATTATCTAGTAAAATCCAAACCTGCCATTGATTATTTCTCAATTATTTATTTATTATTAATCACTCGACGGTGCATGGCAAATTTTTATTTTTATGAAAAATAAAAGTATTCAAAATAAAATACGATTTATAAAATTTAGTGGAGAAAACAATTATTCATCCAATTTAATTGTCTTGAATAAAATACAATTTATAATTACACATTTCTGGTGATACATTATTGAATATTTATTTAATGGACATTTGTTTTCTCTGCTAAATTTTATAATTTCCATTTTATCTTGAATACTTTTTATTACTTTATATATTATGTACTGTGTTTCTATAATTATTTAAAAGATCTACAGTCCATTAATCACTGTTCAGCTAAATATGGATTTTCTTCACCGAATTCTCGAACGTCTCGTATGACTCAATACGCATAATTGTTTTCGCCGGTATGAATGCATAAGTTAACATCATCCCAGGGACGACAGTCCACATGAAACACATTTTTCTTAATGTAGGTTGAAGCGGTACGAGGCAAGGATCACGCGACGTGCATTAAATTGCCTGAGAATTCCAGTACACCTTCGGAATCTCATTGTTCGGATGATTTCTTCTGTTTCCAAAGAACCAGCCCATTGCAACGTTCCAACAAATTGCTCGTATTATCCAGTTATGTAAAACGCAAAATCGTTTAGAAGAATCCTTCAGAACCTAGTGAGGACGTAATGAATCAAACACTTGCACGAAGGACAAAATACCAGATCACAGATCTCTTAAGAATTTAATAAGAAGTGTCTCTATTAACAGTATATTTATTTTTAAGAAATAGTATATGACGATTAGGCTTATGATTTTATATGAATATGCAAATATCATGTTTTATGAAACTACTCAGAATATCAGAAGTTTAATGTACAATTTTCAATACGTAAAGAAAGTGTTTATTTATACTAACATTATAAATGATTTTACAATTTCAGATTAATAATAGAATATAGTTCAATGTATACATTTTAGTGCACTTACGCTAACATCATAAATGATTTTATAATTTCAGAATAATAATAGAATATAGTTCAATGCATAAATTTTAGTACACTTACGCTGACATCATAAAAGATTTTACAATTTCTAAATATAAGTGAATAAATTTCAATATATAAATATTAAAAGAAATGTTTATCAACACTGACACCAGAAGTAATTTTAGAACTACTTAGAATATCAAAAGTTCAATGTACAATTATTACAAAAAATGTTAATTTACGCTGCTACCATAAATGACTCTGGAAGTGATCGATCATAAAGCAGTCATGTGACGACGATTGGCTGCATAATTCCAAGAAAAACAGTTCCAACTACGTAACGCAGTAATTATTTTCATTCACGTGTTTCCTACTTTGCATACATCCCGGGCGTCGATTTCCATCCGGAGCAGCGAGGGAAAACTGACGAGGCTCGATCAGCCGATAAGTTAATTGACAACGACTTATTGTTAAGTGAGCCAGCAACCAGTTTGTAACTCGACCGTGGCCACGAGGCGATCACCGTCAGCGGAGGATGAAACCGAAAGGCGAAAGAATGGCATTGCGGTTCGAGCAGGAAACGACCCACATTTTCCGAATCGCTTGCTCGAGAACTTTGCGCCGGGAAACGGTAAAACGTTCGTCCGCGTCGACGATAGTTACGCTCCAGATAAGAACTAACTTTTACCCTCTCAATGCACGAAAAGGAGGAGGCAAGCTGGGCGCGAGCAAACAGAATCCCGGGAAAAGTGTCCGTAGAATTCGTGAAGATGGCCAAGTTATACCTCCCATCGTTTTGAATTCAACATGTCCGATTTAATCTTTTTATCCGAATCTTTTCGAAATTCGTTCATGGGAAAAGTTCCGAAAAGATTCTAACACAGTTTTTCCTTATTGACTGGAATCAGATTTATTACTGCGATTCACAAAAATAACTGCTACTAAATTTTCTATTCACAGACTTATGGAGATCGTTTCCCCTCTTTATCAAACGATATTTTCGTCCGCAGGAAGTTGAGACAGTTATGAGAACTGAACGACCGCATTAAAATGCAATGATAACTGGATAAAAGTCGACTCAGCTTGCGAGCGTGGGAAGAGAGGGACGACGGGGAGAAGAATGAGGGAAAGCCGTTAGGTTAAATAGTAAGTAGTCGGTGTCGTTCGATGGTAATAAATCAGTTTCGGCCTGGCCTCATCAATCAATGGTACTCGAGCGGAGCGTCGGTTTTGACGAAGCTTATGAATGCAAAGAGAGCTTTTACCGTGGAATGATGAATGAATAAGAAGGGACTGATGAATACTCAGGAACTGGTGTATACTAATAGGGAATAAGTTGTTCGACAAGATGGAGTTCAGGCGAAACTCGATTCAATCACATTACGGAAACAAATCCAAGGAACTCTTCCATTACCTAACAGTAAACAGCATTTCGCACGAACGTTTTTTATTTTGAACCAAAAAACGTCTATGAATTACGCAAATACAACCACGTCGTATGTGACGTTGGACTCCGAATAGTTGTCACACATGTGTGACGCGTAATAGCATAAAATGTCTCAAAGCGAACGCACTTCCTAAAAAAAAAGTAGAATTGTACAATTATTTATTTAAAGAACTGAAATATCCAAGGACTTCGAATAGCTGTATCACACAGGTGTGCCACGCGTAATAAAATAAAATGTCTCAAAGCTGATGAGCTTCCTAAAAAAAAAGCAAAATTCTACAATTATTTACTTAAAGGACTAAAATATCCAACGACTTCGAATAGCTCTATCACACACGTGTGACGCTTAATAAAATAAAATGTCTGAAATCTGACGAGCTTAAAAAAAAAACGTAAAATTCTACAATTATTTATTTAAAGAACTGAAATACCCAAGTTGCCACAATTAATAACGACGAGCGAGGTTGAATCCCCCGTTCCAAAAACCGCTTATCATGCGCGTGCACGCGGCGGCTGCCAAGTTTCCTCTAGTCGAAGGCAGCACGTAAAATTGGACCCGGGGCAGACGTGGACAGCAGCGTAAGTAAATAACGCATCGCTGAATGGGAAGAGTTTCGGAGGGCGAGCTTTGGTTGCCGGGAGAAAAAGAACGTGCGTCGGCGTGTCACGGGGTGACAGAGCATAAAAGAGAAAATAGCGCTGACAGTGGCGCAAGTTCAAGAGGGTCGCATTTGCATACTGCAATATTCATAGAGACGACACGGTGGCCGCGATCGGACCTGCCTCGCCACTCCGCGCCGGACGTTTACGTATGTAAATGACGGTGCCGGTGCCGATGACTGAATCAAACCGGATCAGCGTCGAATCTGACGTCGAAGAACCGAGTCTTCCGGTTTGAATGATCACTGATCGCAAAAACTATCTGCTGGCTTTACGATCCCTGATCCCTCTGTCAGCCAAAGCTTTTTACTTATTCGGCTTTTCACTCTCGTGATGCGTCATCAATTTTATGCAAGATAAAACGCGTATGATAGTTGATATAAAAATAAATTTCCTCTGTTATTTAAAGTTTTATGTACTCTTGAATAAAAATGCTAGTGAAATTTTGTGTTATTAGATATTACATTAATAAAATAATGACTATTAAAAAAGTAGTTAGATTTTTAATTCTTATTAAAATCCTAATTCTAATCAAGCAGTATTATCAAATATTAACAGATAGACTAATTCTATTTATACATACAGTATTATTGTACAGGTACCTCAAACGATTTTGGGCTGGTCTCACTTGCACGTGCCACGACTGGTCCAAAATCGTTTGAAGTATCTGTACGTCATATGCAAATATTCTGGGGCTTTCTTAAAATTGAAATTTCAGCGAATTCGTGCACCGCACGGGGAAGACAGGAATAGGAAACTGGTAAATATGTTAGGAACAGTTATCTAATGACTTGCATCCTTCTGCGGGATGAACTCATGCTTCCTACAGCGATGATTAATCGATGCTCGGGACAAACGAGAAGAATACATACCGACGAGTCGTGACTCTTTAATTTTGCACGCAGATTAACGCAATTTGTGGTGTTGCGAAATTCAACGATGCAACGATATATTATACAATATGTTTTCCACAAATCTGCAATTAATTTACTTCTAAAACAGAAATTGTCATTGTCATCTATAAAATGAATCATAATTCTGTATATGCGATTTTAACTAAAAATATTAAAATTATAAGTTTTGCACAAATCTACAATTAATTTAGTTTTAAAATAGACATCGGTGAATGAAATGAATTATAATTCTGCCTGACTTTAATTAAAAATATTCAGATCATATTTTTTATAATACATAAATTTGCAATTAATTTAGTTTTAAAATAGAAATCGGTGAATAAAATGAATTATAATTCTGCATGATTTTAATTAAAAACATAGAAGTAAATATTATTACAGATTGCAAGCACATGCCTTGCACGTGCAATAACAGCACAATGGATTTAAAACTGGGGTCACAAGGATCAGAATGACGGATGTTTGTGCATCCGTCCAGTTGTAGACAACAGATAGCGACGTCACGACTATCCGTCATTTCACCACTGGAGTGGCTCCAGTCTAAGGATTAAAGGGACACTGTAAGGAGCCTTGGAGCTCACCGCGGATGGCAATTTCCATCGTGTCACACCGGGAACGATTTTCCAAGGCGATTCCGGTGCGAGCGTCCCGCCGCTAATGAAACGCACTGGCGGGAACAAACGTATAAACGCCAATAAAAAGGTTAACCGTCGCGCGGCACGGACGTTTATTCCCTCGATAAGACTCCTTACGTGCCCGTCACATCGCGATCTTTCGTTCCGTCAATGAATTACGTAGACACGCTCGCGTACACAGCGGCCTTGCCCACGATCAAACGGCGAACTTGTAGAAAAATAAAATTGCCATTTGCGTAATCGTCTGACATAACTAAGATTCAAAACACTTGAATTCGTGAAAACACGATGACATACTCATACATTTACTACTATTATTATGTTTTTCATTAATAATTAACATTATTTTTATGGGTGTCAAAAAACAGCTGAAATTTTTTACTCTTCCTATACTGATTGTTATGTATCAATTAATTAAATCGAGAACGAAGTGATTAAACTAATTTTAAGCGAAACTGGCAAAAGGAAAATATCGTTTTAATTTTCCTGAGGAATTTTCCATTTTGGGGCGTAGTATTAATTTTGAGCCAGCCTGTATATTGCAGATTCGTTGGAGGAATGCAATTTTCGAATTATTACGGAAATGTTCCAAAGGTACTTTGAGCAATTAGGAAAATCTCATTCGTTTATATCTGTAATTTCGATTCGGTCATTTCGTTTAATATTACGTAGGAAGTTCATTTAGGTGGACCTCTAGGGACAGTTCGTACAAGCAGATGGCGGAGATAGTATAATAGCAGTTCTCTCTGTTTACCGTTTATAATTCATTTAGTAATAGTTTATAGTGATATAAACGAGTTTCACCGAATGGTTGTTAATTCGGTAGTAATTGAAATTTCCTTTAGATAGGTGCAGTTAGACAAATGCAGTTGCGACTGTCCTCGCGAAATGTACAAAAGGCGACACGTGGATCTGCTTGCTTTGCCCACTCTATCTTCAGTTGAAAATAAACGTGAATACATTTCGCATTGTTACTCGTATTATTGTCGTCATAAAAAATAATAGAATTGCAAATTTGTATGAGTATATTTTACCTCCAGGAAAACCGACCTTTTCAGGAAGTGGTATAAAACTGGGCAAGTTTAAGATGCCTAGTTTCTATACTCAAAAATATCTTTTAATAATTTATTTTAAGTATAGATATCGTTTGAATTGTTATAAGTCAATTTTGATAATTATTTAGAAAAAGACCAAATAAATCTTTTCTATTGTTTTTGACTCAATATCTTTTATAGATATGTAGTATTGCGGTAGGAAAGGAAACCAAATTCATTCAATCTACCCAAAACCAATTCTGATTGGAAATCAATAGACACTTTCATGCTATCGTTTGCCAATTTCATCGCCTTTCTATGTATTTCTAATCAATTCCTTTTTTTATAAAAACAAGATATTGCAAATATGTATGAGTTTGTGCATTTCATCTTAAATATAGATATAAATTATATATAGATATAACTCGATTATGCTAATTACATAGAAGATAGTAAAACATATATTTTCATTTATTTTTGACTCAATATTTTGTAATAGACACGTGGTATTGCAGTAGGAAATAGAATTCAATCTACTTGAAAATCAGTTCTAATTGAAAAGCAATAACCATTTCTTGCCAATATCATAGCTTTTGCATTTCTAATCAAAGACCCTTTTAGAAGATATTGCAAATAGATATGACTGTATATATATGCATTTCATCTTAAATATAGATATGAATTCAACTGTCGTTCAATGCAACGCGATTATGCAAATTACATAGAAAAAGGCGAAATAAATCTCTTCAATTCCTTTTAACTCAATATTTCTGATAGACGTAGCATCACAATAAAAAAGAAAATTGAATTCACTCAATCAATCTACCCACAAATCCACTTTGATTGAAAAGCAATAAATACTTCCACACCATGGTTTGTCAATTTCATCGTCTCTATATCGCCAATAAAAAATCCTTTACAAGGTGGAATGCAAATACACGTGAATGCACTCATTTCACCTTTAATACAGATATAAATTAAACTACCGTAACGCGACTATGTTAATTACATAAAAAAAGCGAAATAACTCTTCTCAATTACTTTCGTATTCTTACTCAGTATTTTTTATAGACGCGTGGGACTGCAGTAGAAAAGGAAACAAATTTCATTCAATCTAGCCAAAAGCAAAAGCAATTCTGATGGAAAATCAATAGACACCTTCACGCCACAGTTTGCCAATACGTTTGCCTCTATGTTTCTAATCAAAAGCTCTTTGCAGAGAACAAAAGGAAACAATTCCGTGCGACAGTTCGAAATGCTCAAAGCAACTGGCGACTCGTGTGGAAATTTTTCTGGGAAGCACAAATAGTTACATTCTCCCAGAATATGTGCGTAATATTGCGTACGTCTCTAAAACAAGCATTTTTCTGCGCTTTATTGCGTTGCTCGTAGTACCGAAAAATTTGACGGTTCTGTTTCTTGGCACACACACACAAGTTCTGTCTCCCTTTTATCGAGACGACGCAGTTCCCTCACAAGAAAGTCTCGCAATCTTTGGAAATGCAAATTGTTTGAGGTAATTTTGATCAGTGATTTCAAAGAATGGCATGTCGTATTTGATAAAAGACAGCATACGTTTCTACTAAAATATTCCTCTTTTTGAAATATTGCATGATATAGTAAATCGATGTTGATAAATAATGATTAAAGGAGGGAGTATAAGAATGATTGTTGATGAATATAGGAGCGTCTAAGTTATGTGCTTTTTACTATGGCAATGACACTTGTTTATATGCAAAGCAAGTGTCTTAAGTAATTTTAAGCTTTGTCTATGCAAATTGGTTCAAGTAATTTTTATGACTGCTTTCAAAGAATGGTAGAATAGGTATTATTTAAGCGTTGCACATGGTCTGATTATGCAAATTGTCTTAATTATAATCAATATCCTAAACAATTTTCAATATAAGGATAACGAACACTAAAGTATTTAAATGATTGTAAGCAATATTCAGTGAAATATAAATATGTTTACCGTTTTGTTTATGCAATATTGATAAATTCTCGGTTGCGAGAAGTTTGTCCCTGCGTTGAAAATTCCTCAGAAGCGATCCTTAATACACTTGCATAATTTCAGATCTCATAATCATACGATTTCCAAGTTCCACAAGAATTCACTTTCCATTATAAAATTCACGAGGGGAAAGAATGCTTTTCTATTAGGTATGAACTGCTATTTGCACACCTGTGATTGCACCAATAATAGTCTACTGATAATTCTTTATCTGTAAACACACAACTTACCGAAATTCAATTAATAATGCTCATAATAGTTTTACGCCTTGTATTTAACTTCCAAACTGTTTTAAGTTGGCAGGTATAGTATGATAAGATCTGACACGTGGGATACGAGTATTTTAAGACGTGCTTTAATTCACAATTATTTTGAGCAATTTTCGAAATCTGAACATCAAAGGAAGTTGCTAATGTTCACCGTAGTTCTCAGAAACGTTTCATGATTATTTTGAGCGATCCTTGCTCAAAATTAAGAGTCTCAAACTCCAGCCAACTTCTTGAAGACTCATTTATAAATAACGATTAAATTTTGCCATGAATAGCAGATTTCGACGATTGTCAGACCTTTGCACTTAAAATTTAGTCGTCAAACTTTTCAAACACTAATAAACCACTCCGACTTCTCAAAACATCACGACGAACTTAGGAGGAAATTCATTTTTATTCAATGTTTTGACGAACACTGTTTTTAAGCAGTCGAATAGTTAAAAAACGGTGGAGGAAGTGGGGGATTTCGTGCGGAGGAAGGGGAGCGTTTAATCGGACACGCGTAAACTCGGTAGGGGCCGTGAAATCGAGGTTCCACGCGATTTTAACGACGGTAGCGGCGATTCAACGCGTTCATGTTGCACGGACGACGCCGGTAGACTGAGCGTCGCGACGTGCCACGGCGCCGTGGTCTCTCCCCCTTGTGTTCGCGACGTCTCACTCTTTTTCCCCTCTCTCACTCCCTCGCGGTCCCGTTCTCTTTCTTTCGAGCATGCAGTACTTATCTCTTTTTCTGACCATCTACTCACCGATCCTCATCAGTGAGTCATCCCATTTGAATATATAATTCCACTAATTCTGAACAAGTTGTTCATTGACTTTCATCGCAGCACAGTTGATGCAATCGTGCATGATACGACAGTATCGAGATTATAAACTTCTTATGTAATATATAAACAATGTGTTCAGAAAGAATTGTACACTAGTACACCATCACTAGATTGCAGGATGTTGAGTATGTATCTATTTTGCCTGAAATTAGTCAATTTGACTCGAACATCAAAATTGAAGTCTTGAACAAAAAGAAAATTTTACTTTAAAGAGACTTTATTCAAAATGATTTTTACATATATGTATATATTTTGTTTTTAAAATACATTTTTATGCAGATTTTTTATTATTATACATTTAGCACAGACATCCTTACTTACTTATCAACCTATCTATGTATTCCAGATGCTAATATTATTACGCAATGAAAATATAATAAAACAAGATACACAATTGAGCAAAATAGTACAAAAAGTAGAAAATAAATTGTATATATATTCACTTTTTACAAGTGGTGAATTTCTCTTTCTTTCACGTAATCGTATTTTTCCAAGAAATGTGAGACGGCATGTCGTAGCTGTTGTTTTACGTCCCGGACGTGGATGATTCCTCCGACGAGCAGAGGGACCAGGGAAAATATCGCAGACTCGATCGTGACTTACCCGTGGGAGCAACGTGCCATTTGGACACGGGAAGAATTGTCCTGCTTCCTCGAGCAGGACACGTGGTCCTTTTTCTTCAGCACAATCGGGGAACCTCGGATATCGACCCCGTCTAAGTATATTTACTGTGTGCTCCGACACATCGTTCTTGGAAAATAATAGAACATCTTTAATTTAAAGAATTTATAGCAATTTTTATATCCTGTTTGGATGAAGATGAGATTTAAGATTTTTTTAATTTACATAAGATACACATTTTTTGGCAAATATATTACCACCTTGATTTTCGTTGTTATTATTATATACGCAGCAAAGAATGTATTGGATGACGAACTAATTTATAATTAACTCACTAAGTCTAGTATTGGCACACTTTTTAAAATCGAATCATTTCTTTAATATTGAATCAAGCTCGATAATATTTTGTGGTTTCCTAGAAGGCTTAGTTGACTAAATAATGCGCAAAATACTGTCTTCTAAATTTATCTTGGTCAGAATCGCGAAAATAAAAATGAATGTCACGTTTTTTAACTTTTTTATTGGGGCTTCAACAAGAATTTCATCTCATCCCATTTGTAAGTCTAAGTAAGTTATGTGCAAAGCTATATAATAATTGCTGAAAGCTTAACAAAATGAGACACAACGAAATATATACAGAATCATTATTATTTGATATTTGATAAAACTTCGTACATATATATAACTTATTTAGGCCCACAAACGAAATGTTTCAAATTTTAATTGAACATCCAAATAAAAAAGTTAAAGCACGCAACGTATACTTTTTTCCTTTTAATTTTGACCAATAAAAATGTTAAACTTTTGCATACTACCTAGTAAACTAAGCCTTTTAGAAAGCCCAAAAAATGTATGTTGTAGGATTCAATATTAAAAAAGTTGTTCCATGTTAAGTAGTGTGGCAATACTTTTTTTCAGCCACTCTAAAGTTTTATCGATCGGTGCAGGAAAAACTGTGCAATCTCATTTTAAAAAATGTTGATGACTTCATGCCTCCACTACGCGTCGACCTACAAAATAGGTCAGAACAGGAGAATGTGCCTCCCTTGAAACCGTTCAACATTATATACGAACATTCTTTGCTACGTAATAACGACGAAAATCGAGGTGGTAATATCTGGTGAAGCACCGTGTATAATACATGTATACACTTCCGAGTATTAGAATTCATTGTATACCGCATATAGTGGAATGCTTGTGATTTTTTAATGGAAGCTTCAGAAATACGATTTACGAAAACCATACAAAAAGACGTGATTGTTAAAAATAAATCCACGAGATTGTGTTTGGCCAACAGATTGTCAAGAACTCTGATTACCAAGACGTGCTGGAAAGCCACGAAGTCCTTCGCAACAATGAGATGGAAATAAATTTTGATGACCATCCGCTCATTGTAACTTCCTTTCGCACGAATAGATGTTTACACAAGCCGACCCTCCCTCCGCTTGCTCAAAATAACTCCTCATTAATAATGAAACCAGGTTATAAAAGCGGTTACATTAATCTTTTAACAACCCACGTGAACGAAAATAGTTATTCGCTGTATCGCGATGAAACCGGCTTTTATTAAACGTTATTTTCAGTCCCATTCACCATTTGTCTTTGTAAACGCGAATAGATGCATTAAAAAACGATTTTCTTGCAATTTCTTTCAGGAACGATGAATTATAGTCCAATTCTTTTTTATAACAATGTTAGGTGGTTATTTTAACGTGCTGATTAAAAGTAGAAGAATAATGTATAATACTTTTATTTATGCTTTATTTGCATGCTTGAACATTTTAAAGTCATAATAATATGATTATTAATTTTTTATACGACAATTCTACGAGAGACAATTATCAATAAACTCTCGTTTTTTGTGCAAAATAAGATACTTATGTATTTCTATATAACTATAAGTAAAAGTACGTTCGGGTAACTCTATACAAATAAAATTTCAGTATAGCACTTTATTAGCTACAGAACTGTACAATCAACGAACAGCTGCAAATGGAGACCGAGGAAGATTGATAAACCAAGTGCGACAGGAGGGAGTAAAATTCTCGAACCACTGCCACGATTCTCTTTTGTCTCTCACTCCCGTCCTCCCATCTGTTTAACAATCGTGTTACTCTCGAAATGGTTCCGTCTTTCTTACGTCCGCCGAGATGGAATTTCCAGACTGTGAAAGCGAACCGTGGCGACGAGTCGTTGCTTCTAGTAGAAGTAGTGAAACCGGGAAAAAGATGAAGCGGGCTGGCAACTGTGATTTCGTAGTGACAAGGGTGAAACAAGTTTTTGTCGTTCCCAAGGGACCGTGGAAAGTTCTGTGACAAGGGACTGAAAGGCTGGGGGTAATAGAAAATTTAGGGCATGGGTAAGTACGTTTCGTTGGATTAAGATTGATTACGACTGTATTTCCGGTTGTAGTGCGATTTCCTGTTTTAGTAAAACTTCCTTCATTTTTAATTATTCATTAGTATATTTTCTTCTTGAGTAAATAGTTGTAATTGACACTAGATTGCCAGAGAATTTGACTAATTTACGATTTTATTGCTGTATATGTAAAAATTGTTTAGTATAAAATTTCTTTAAAATACAATTTTATTTTTTTAAGAAACGTTGATAAGATAAGTATGAATTTTATTCCGTCGACGAAAGAACTCATTTATCTGCACCATTAAACAGAGAGTATTAATGAAAATAGAGGGCATGAATCAGCGTGCGGTCATTTGTACGTGTTTCACTTCACAGGGTGTTCGGTTTGATGCAGAGAGAGTAAACGTTAGCTTTAAGTAATTGATAGAAGGCGCAAGACCACGAGCGAAAGCAAACGGCAATTAATAAGGAGGTTTTAGTTTAAGAGGATTAAACCGTGAATGAATCAGCCCGCAGACCATAATCCTTTCTGTACATACATTACAACTCGAAAATGTTTATCTCTTTACTCAAGAGAGATTCTTCTATCCTTTAATTAATCCACAAAAAATTTTATTCGAAGCTAAAGAAATATTTTAACATTTATTCAACTGCGGATATGGAAGAATTATTATTACGCTGCCTTTTCAATCTTCACATGCTATTCAACACACGTAACATAAATTTCAATTTTTAATTAAAACATATTAGCTGCATGAATTAGTTCACTGATTAAAATAAATAACTTTGTAATTAACAGAAATTATACAAAGAATAAAATACAATCGAAATTCCTTTGAATTCCAATTAGGTCGTTTAACTCCATTGAAATTTTAATTGGAATATATGCACGATTAATATTGAAACAGGAGAAAGAAGAGGTATAGATTTTGCATCTGCTGGGTTTCAAATGATGGAAATCGACGCTGTTATAAGCCAAGTGTATCACGGGACGCGAACAATTGACCCGATTTCGCTGGGAGTGGATATTTATCGAAATTTCGTACGCTTTCCTTAACCCAGTGAGGTGTCCTTCTGGTAGAAAAATGGATTCGGGACGGCTCCCGGTGAAACCTAATTGAATAAGGACATCCAACACGTGCCGGGATCATCCATTCACATTATTAACTGAATTTCATTTTAAGGAACACGACGTCCGAATCTATTACAACTCCAGACCTCCAATTACACAGTTTTTAAAAGTAACGTATGATATTGTCATGGAATGAAAATCTGCGGACAGATGAAATGAATATGTATGGTTCAGTTAAGAGTGGAAATGAGAACCACGTGTTCATTGAATGAAAACGATTTTATATTTTATCATAGTAATTATTTTAAAGAATTTATGATAAATTAAATATGAGTAAAAAGAATATGATTATAATATGATAATAATTTGTTTAAGACTGAAAATTGAGGACTACATGTTTACTGAATGCAAACAATTTTATATTTCATTATAGTAATTATTTTAAAGATGTTATGATACACAGATTATACTAAAAGAAATCAGAGATCGCAATTCGTGATTTAACAATGTACGAAAAGAAATGCATCAGGTTCTGGGTTGAAGGTGTGACGAGTGTAAGCAAGCGGTAACCTACATACATTAGTGCATACACAAAACGTCTGAACCGAAACTCAAGTGAAACAGGTCGATCAAATGTCAGACGCCGGCAGCCTCGGTTTTCGGTGCTGCTCGGAGCGCGGCGAAGGAACAATATTTTCGTGGAAGATATTTTGGCGATGTGACAAGCGGTGCCGAGCATCGAAATTCTCTCGTATTTGACAAATGATAGCAGACAATGTCGTGTCGACAAAATGATTATGGCCGCGCGGCCTTGAACGAATTTCAGATTCCACTGCTTCTCAAATTGGAATCTCCGTACTGACAATGAGACAAACTGTCAGTATATCCGACGCAACGATTTTAAGTGCTTCGTCAGATCCACAGAAAAGAGTAAACATTCTTCTTTAAAATGAAAATTGAAAATGATTTGAATCAGTATTAAGGTGTGTATTAGGTATTAAAAAACAAGGCGCTAAAAACGTAAAGTTGCTGAATAATAATTAGACGAATGCGGATTTTTTAAAAAGCATTTATGAAAAAATTAAATATACATTAAGTATAAAGACTGCACATAATATAAAACATACAGAATATCAGAAGTTGAGTAGACAAATAATGAAGGATATTAGATAAGGATTTATTTAAATCACGTGTTTTAATTAAATTATTCCACAAATATTTCTGTTGGTACCCTCACGAATTTTTGAAAAGAGGTTGAGGAGGTGCTAGCAAGCTCGTATGACAAAGAACAAAAATACTATAAAAAGTTTGTTCCCAAGTATAGTTTGGCATGGAAACTACGTAAAGCTTTTAGGAATACAAGTCAATGTATTTTTTTCTTTTGACAAATATATATTAATTTATAACCAAACTCTGTCACTACTTTATTTTGCATAAAAATCGTCTAACAAAGATAGTACTAACAAAATAATAAAGTTCGGATCATGGCGAGTTATTTTCAGGAATTTTGCAATATCCGACAAAATTGTCTGAGAGGAAGAAGCCTACTAAATTGGTTACCGACTGAAAGAACTTTAGATAGACTCCGGCCAAGTAGTAAATCACAGTTGGATCGATTGGACTGAGGTTGCTAGTAAAGAGAACTTCGTTCAAGAGACATAACTCGATATAGTACAGAACGGGTAGCCAGCTTCTGAGCAGCACTCGCCGTGTCTCGTAGCTGACTCAATTACACAAGTTTCTTAAACACATTATTAGGAATGAAGATTTTATTAATCACGGTTGCTTACAGATTCTTTTTACATTGTCCTACGCTTTAACACCGGAGACTCTGGCTCAAAAATTTCTCAAACATTCTGATTTATCTTGAATAATTTCAAACTATTATTTCGTTATTTCCAAGAATTCACGATATCAATCAAGGTAATATTCCCGCAAGAAAAGTGATTTAGCAGCAATTCCTAGCCCATCGCTTTGAGGGATTAAACGTAATTTTACGTTCTAGCGGACTCGGACGTAAGAATGAAGGGATCTTTTTGCGTCGACGTAACTTAAGCGAAGGATACTACGTTTTGTTGTACCGTTTCTTGGTACCGAATCGGATCGAAGCAAAGAAGCAGCTGAAATCGCGTTG
This sequence comes from Ceratina japonica, assembly GCA_019453355.1. NCBI lineage: Eukaryota > Metazoa > Arthropoda > Insecta > Hymenoptera > Apidae > Ceratina > Ceratina japonica. The sequence continues at coordinate 34,985 of SMSR01015519.1, read as the reverse complement.
CCAGCGGAAGTTCTGTTCACTTAGCAACCGATGCATCGGAAGCGTTGTAATTCTCAACGGGGCTATCCGTGGAAGAAAAGTCCTGGAGAGGCGGAAATGCTTGCAACTTTCTCTTTATAACTCGATTCTCTTCTGAACGAACCTCGGTTCGAGAAGTCTTTAATTACTGCCAGTGTACACAATAATGTCTGTCTCGTAGCAAATTGAAATGCTACAACTGTAAATCTTCTATTTTCCTTTAATTTATACTCTTTGAACGTGATAAAGAGAAATTCACAGGAAAATCGTAAAGCATTCTTGTTTTAGTGTTTAATTACACAGTAAGAAATCTGATTAATGCTTGATTATTCTTGTAGGACATAAAAGCAGATGAAAAGAAAATCTGAAAATACAAGATTATTAAAAGAGTAATAAATTTTCCTAAAACATACAAAATATTATTTCTTTACAATTGCTGCTTTTAATTATATAATAGAACAACTTTAATAATGGTAGCAGAATTTAAACACAATTCTTAGAGTATTCTTTATAATACGTGACAAAGTGAAAGGGAACAGAAGGGAAACACAAGTGGAGAAACAGAATTCGGCTAAAATTCCGAGTAAAACAATGTGGTTCGTTACGCAATCAGGAAGAACGGGGACGCAATTAAGGCAGGGACAAAAAAACCTCGTTTAGCCGTGAAAAATTGTGACGGCTTGTCACCGTGAATTTAGCGTCGATGGAGAGGCACCACCCGTGTTAATGATTTCGTCTAGACTGGAGACAAAGGCGCGAAAGTGGAGCATCGTTCGAGGAAACGCACGCCCAACGGCGGAGATAACGATGCCACTTTGCGCGGTGAATGCAACAAGATTCGCGGAGGTATCCTTGATTAATGGCCACGATAACGGCGACAATAAGAAAGATCGATTCGAATTGTCTCCCGCGACTGGAATTGGAATTGGAACTGGAACGGGTCCCGAACAGATCAAACGAACGTAGATTACTCCGTTCGAGACTTAAGTGTGTCATTTGGTGCGCGAGATAAAACGGAATCAAACCCTTCTTCCGCTATTTCGAACTTCTAAAGACTTCAAACATCGCATTAAGGTTGTAAGAACCCTCACGTAAAAACAATAAGAAAGCATTAAAATTTTAACACTCTACAAAACTTTTTAGAATTTTTTTAGAAATTTTGTGAGCCTAATGCTTCTAATCATAAAATAATAAGAGTAGAACTCTTGCAAAGAGAACTAAAAGGGTTAAGAAAAATGCAGATTTAATATCTGTAATACCAGATTTAAAATTAAGGTAAGTAAAGGTACACGTTGTTCCTCCATTATTAAAATTAAAAAATGGCTATTATTAATTAATTCACTGTCAATTTTACCCCTGCATTATCAAATGATATATTGAAATTAAATATTCAAGAATGAAAATATAAAATATGCAGAATATCGGAAGCTGATATCTATTTTTACTCCTGTATTACCAAATGATATATTGAAATTAAATATGCAAGAATGAAAACGTAAAATATGCAGAATATCGGAAGATAGATATCTCAATGTGTAGAAGGATGAAGGATATATTTTTTTAAATAAAAAACGATGAAAAGAAACCTTGTAAAATTGTGAAGTAAAAAGCAATTGAAATAACATTAGTGAAAATCTGATAAATGTAAAAATCGTTTGAATATAATTATTCATTTCCTCGTGAAAAAGAATTTTATACGATATGTATGTATATATACATATATGTAGGACATCTGTTACACGTTGTACAGTTCACTGTGTAATTTGTTTACAATTTACAATTTATTGCCGCAAGCAACTATCTCGTAACTCGTAACGAATATTTTCCGGACGCTTTGAATGCCTGCAGTTCTGCCAATGGATTTCATCCGGGGATGCGAGTTCGATGGAATTTTGGAACAGCTTTCGAATAGCTGTTTTAAAAATTGAATGGACGAGAGAAAGAGAACTTTGTATTTTTTATCAGGGAGAATGAAACGCCGAAATGGCGTCAGTGTGTACTACCAAAATTGGTTGAAAGGAGTACATCGATTGGGCATAGCATTTCGTTTCGTCCGACGTCCTGCTGCTGTGTAGCTTTCGATCCGTGAGATCCAACTAGAGTGTATTGCATTTGGCATGAATAAATTTGATACGTCGGGCTAAAGTAAACAAATCAACTTTCACGTTGGCATCACAAATCATCATTGGAGGATTCCTGGATATCCATTACTAACATACGATAAGAAGTGCAATTTGAAGATAAAAGCAAATATGTATTAAAATATAGAGACATGCAGTTGTTAAGGAATTTAGGCTAGAAATTGGTTAATGAGTCAATCTCGTGACGGTCTAACCTTCGGCGGACGTTGATCCTGTTGCTTACGGACTAGTTTCTAATTACGCGTTTCGGTGATTCGGCCAAACAAGATTCAGTCCGACTGCACAGAGTTGTATAATCGAAACACGCTCCGCTAGTTTCGGTCGCCGCTGATCCACCTGATTATTCTGCGTTAAGTCAGTTCGCCTTGAATATACCCCATTGTTACGATTATGAGCTTTCTGGGTCACGACTAATATCAAAGCTCTAATATTTCCATTATTTGTAAAAACAAGCAAAACCACCTGCAGCTCGAAAATGAATTCAGACTCTCCTTACTTTTCATACAAGAGTTAATTTTGCAGTTTCTATTTGACCATTTTTTTAAATTTGTATTATGCAAATAATTTGCGTATGAAAAGATTAAAAATATGTAGGACATTCATTTTGTTTTAATCACGATTGAATGTTATATTATGAAAATTTTCATAATTTTGTTTCTCCAATTTATTCTACCTTGAAATTCCTCAAAGTGATCGACCTATTTCATTTGATATAAAAAAATAATTGATTCGTGTTACTGATTAATGTTACTTATTGGAGCGAATTAATTAATTAAAGAATAACGTAGATTTATAATGGATGCTAATAATCTCTTCAGATTCATGAAACTCTAAATAATAATATTCGGAGAAAAGAACGTAAATTTGACTTTAATCATGACTGAATATACATTACGAATAATTTTATGATACATATTGTTAACCTCTCTACATTATTTCATGCGATTCAACACAGTTCTCCTTTTTTATGAAAGATTGAAATTACAAATCATTTACATTATTGACCATTTTCAGCTTCGTGGAGCAAATTTTTAATACAGCACAATCGGAATAAAGTCAATCCAATGAAAAGGATAAAAATCCCAATCTTGTAGGAATTAAGATAAGAGATTGAAATACGAGAATTCGTTCTCCAATCGAAAGGATTACGATATCGATTTCCAACTGTGGAAACGGTTAGGAGGGATGAAAGAAGGGAAGAAGAGCCATCGTCGTTATGAAACTTAAATAGCCACTTAGCGCGGAGTTTCGTAACTGGTTAAAGTACCCGCTATTTACACGTTACTCGGTTACGCGATTACGTGTGTACACGCGCGTTAATCGATTTTCGCTGGTTAAATTAATCAGCCTGTAGAGACGCCCCAACGCGATACCTAATTAGCTACTCAAAACTCCAATAATTAGGATATGCAATTCGTACACTTTCGTACCTCAAGAGTGGATCATATACAATTTATTATGTATTCATTATTTGTTTGTTAGAGGACATAGTGTATAATTGTGAAGGAGTGAAAGCGAGGAGAGCACATGGATGAGAGGAATCTTTATAGGAGAAGCAGAGAGAAATGGATGAGAGTGATTAGCTTATTAAAAAAGGACATAAGAGAAAAGGAGAAAGCTAATTTATAAAATAATAGAAATTTGATTAAAAGATTAGCAATCAACCGTTCTTTCTTGTTAATGGTTAAATGGTAGAACATTTTGTAGCCAGAACCTGTTCACAGAAATGGCTAGTTTCTAACCAGTGAGAATTGGGTAATTAAATTTGGTCAGTTACTGGCCACTGAAATTCGCCCACTTCGTGGTTCATTTATCAGTCTCAAATTGAAAATATAATGTATCTGCTAATAACATCAAAATTTATATCGATTTAACTTTCCACTCATGTTTTATGTTTACAAAATTATGAAATAAAAGTTCCGCCATATAATATAAGAATTTAAATAATTCAATAAGAATGCATGTAATTTTTTAAGCCTTACAAAATTTCTACAATTTTGTTCAGTGTTTTACTTTAAATCTGATGTCAATGTAAATATCGTAAGTAATATGAAATGTCTAATACTTATTAGAATTTTGTTTAATAATTTCTCATTTGAATTTCCTCATTTTAATTTGTAGTCAAACTTCAATCCAATTATTTTTAAGGGGCTCTTAGTTTTAATTGTGGCTCATGATTTTTAAATAATGGTGTACATATGATGATGACACACCTTTCTACTGCTGGAATAGATTGTAACCCTTGCGCACGATTTGCAATCGTGTCGAGAATTTCTAATTATAAACCCTCGCAAGGTTGCGCGCGCGCTTTCGATTCCCTTTCGTGTCCCGCGCGGGTTAATTCGTACATTTCACCCTCTCGCTTATATTCTCGCGCTGATTGAGCCGTTAGATTGGGAAATGTCATATTTTTCCCGATTTCTCTTCTTGTACATTATTTAATTTTATATCTTATGTATTATTTCTGAAATAAATAAGTAATTAATTAACCTACTGATTAATATTGATTAACTTACTAATAAATTTTGATTTGTAACATGAATTTTCTAAATAATTATTATAGTAACCTAATGTAGAGAAAAAACTATAAATAAGTGAATAAATTATATTTGAGATACTGAGATTAAAAATGCGTTAATTAATTGACTTTGGAAAAAGGATGTCGGCGGATGAATTCGAATTCGGTCCAGAGGAAGTCTCGTTAACGGAAGATTCGAAGGAATCACGGCCTCCGCGGAAGTGCAGAGCGTGGAGGGTACCACGTGCACTCCGCGATCGATGGAAATGAGTCAGGCCGCACTCTTTCCTACATAGGTAAATAGGTTAGCGGCATTGAGCGTGCGCCTTTAAGGCTGCTCTGCTCTTCCTTACGAGCCGCTTAGCGAATCGATATAGCCGGAGAAAGCGAAATGTCCCCCAAACGAAAACGATGAATCCGTACACGTGCACCTCCAACCGGCCCGTCCAGCTCTATTCCACTTAACATTTTCGCTCTCAATCTACACACGAGCCCCGCTCGCCTTTCTTTCAGGTGAAAACCAGGTTTCCTCTGTTCTTGATCCATATTTAATTACGTGATAATAAAATGGTGACATTCATTTAATGAACACATTTTTCGTTTACCAAAGTTTTTTACAACAGTAACGAATATATTTCATTATATAATTTAATTATATTTATTTGATCATATGAATAAGAAATGAATCTTTCTTATGCAAAATGTCTAAATGCATATGACGAGAGCTTCTATTGATTTTTCATACTAAGCAGTAAATGAATAAATTGTGATATGAAAGTAAATAGAAATAAATTTAATTAACGAAGTAATTTTATACTGTGCAAAATGTAATTATTGAAATGTCAGATAAAGTAGCGAAATCAAAATGCAACAGTATTACATGTGTACGTGTACACAGTGTAACGGCGGGAATTAAGCAGTGACTGCAACAAACTGCATAATTAACAGCAGTTCGCTTAACAAAAATCAACACGGTCCAACGGGAACAAATGAAGTTTTCATTCAAAAGTCGAAACAAACGTGATTAACAGCGGGCAAGCGAACTTCCGGTGTGTACACGTTTAACGATCAGAATATAACGAGATATGCAAGCTTTTATCCACCCTCGTCAGATTTGCATCAATTACGCTCTGGGTTTCCGAGGGAAATATTTGCGCCCGTTCGAATGTATTTCTTTTCTTTTTTTTAATTTAATTGCTTATTGCCTTTCGTAACGCGTTTCGGCCGACGGTTACAGCGTGAAATTATTCCGTGAACGCTGTCACGAATTAATCGAGGAGAAACGAACGGGATTGTTGATTCCCACCTACCGCTGATTGCGTGCTTCAATCCGGGTGCGGAATGTTTGGACAGTCACCGGGTAGCTTGATTGAGAAATAGTTGCGTGAGTAATACATACTTGTGGCACTTAATCTTCTCGACAAATATTTGTTTCCTAATTTTCACGGTCTAGATAACTTGTGAATAACAGAGCCAATACAATGACCAATCATTGAGTAATTTAATAAAATACTGTTAAATGGGTCAAGGAATTGTCAAGTAAAAATCTTTGACAAGTTTTAAATTCCTGCAACCTAATCATTTTTAACAACAAGACATTTCATTACATAATATTATATGCATATAATTTGTATTCAATCTTGTTGATACACATTTGCTTTCTTTTTCTCGTCAATAGATAAATAATAAGACAACTAATGGTAGAGTACTTAACTAAAATACTGTCGAATGAATTAAGTAATTAAAAAATGAATGTCTATTGCCTCCTTTTAAATTCTTGTAGTAAGTTAGAGCGGCGAGACATTTTAAGACGGAAGTGGAACAAAGGTTTACGTATTTCAGAGACAATTGCAAATAGAAAATTGCATTGAGCGCTAACGAATCCTAACTTGTCTAGAGGGAACAAGAAGAGGGTGGGAACAATGTGATGGTACGCGTGAGTAAGAAGTTCACCGTGAATCTGCCCTGGAGGAAATCGTAAAATTCTTAAGAAGTCTTCTTTTTTTTAAAAAAAAAAGAGCGGCCGGTCGTTAGCAGCAGCAGCAGCATTATACCAGCAGCTTTGAGACACATAAAAATTTCTCTTTTCCCCCACCGAACATAAGAACTCTCAATGGAGTGAGCCGCTCGGCTAAGTATTAGAACCGTGGATACGGCGTTTCAACTTTAAATTGTTTCCTTTTAATCCGAAAACAACCCTGGAGCCTTTAATTGTCCTCTCATGCTTGATAAAAATGTAATTTCTGATATCCACTACTAACGTGGATAAAGGATCTATCATGTGGCTTCAAGAATTTTTCTTCCTAGCTATAATTAATTCTGTATAAGTATTCTGTATATAAGTTGATAATAATAAGTATAATTCCTTAATTAAATAATGACTCCGATTTATATTTTTCGTATTANTAGTTGCGTGAGTAATACATACTTGTGGCACTTAATCTTCTCGACAAATATTTGTTTCCTAATTTTCACGGTCTAGATAACTTGTGAATAACAGAGCCAATACAATGACCAATCATTGAGTAATTTAATAAAATACTGTTAAATGGGTCAAGGAATTGTCAAGTAAAAATCTTTGACAAGTTTTAAATTCCTGCAACCTAATCATTTTTAACAACAAGACATTTCATTACATAATATTATATGCATATAATTTGTATTCAATCTTGTTGATACACATTTGCTTTCTTTTTCTCGTCAATAGATAAATAATAAGACAACTAATGGTAGAGTACTTAACTAAAATACTGTCGAATGAATTAAGTAATTAAAAAATGAATGTCTATTGCCTCCTTTTAAATTCTTGTAGTAAGTTAGAGCGGCGAGACATTTTAAGACGGAAGTGGAACAAAGGTTTACGTATTTCAGAGACAATTGCAAATAGAAAATTGCATTGAGCGCTAACGAATCCTAACTTGTCTAGAGGGAACAAGAAGAGGTTGGGAACAATGTGATGGTACGCGTGAGTAAGAAGTTCACCGTGAATCTGCCCTGGAGGAAATCGTAAAATTCTTAAGAAGTCTTCTTTTTTTTAAAAAAAAAAGAGCGGCCGGTCGTTAGCAGCAGCAGTAGCCTTATACCAGCAGCTTTGAGACACATAAAAATTTCTCTTTTCCCCCACCGAACATAAGAACTCTCAATGGAGTGAGCCGCTCGGCTAAGTATTAGAACCGTGGATACGGCATTTCAACTTTAAATTGTTTCCTTTTAATCTGAAAACAACCCTGGAGCCTTTAATTGTCCTCTCATGCTTGATAAAAATGTAATTTCTGATATCCACTACTAACGTGGATAAAGGATCTATCATGTGGCTTCAAGAATTTTTCTTCCTAGCTATAATTAATTCTGTATAAGTATTCTGTATATAAGTTGATAATAATAAGTATAATTCCTTAATTAAATAATGACTCCGATTTATATTTTTCGTATTAATTATTTTATGGTATTATGAAAAATAAAAATAAATAATTATTGAACCCCGTTAGGAATTGCATTATCTTTAAAATTATTTCTTCTAATTTGAAAATAACACTGGAATTCAATTGTTCTCTCATGCTTATATTTTTCATTCTATAAATTATTGAAGCTAATTAAGTATTGCATTATGCTTGGTGCACGTACGAAAGGCATCGAAGGCGAATGGGATAAGGGTCGTTTGATCAAGCGACAGGGTTAACGAACTTCATGAAACTAAGTCTTCGGTCAACTTTCTCTTGGCAAAGGTTGTCCTCCGTTATATGGTCGACACCCTACGTGCAAAGGCATTCAACTTCCCTCATAAAATTTCGCGTTACGTGCTGTGTCTCAATTTTCCAACAGGGAAATCTCAGCACTTTCTTCTGTCTCACTTTCACTATAATTGTATCCAAGAATTATTTATTAAAATTTATTATCAGTAGTTCATTTATTTACGTTAATTTATACATATAGTAAAAGTATTTAATATTAAGTAATTGTTATGTTTGTTTATTTATTAACAATTATTATATAATATTTTCATATAACATATTATTTCATATTACATGAAAAATGCTTTATTTTACACGTGACGTTCATTATAAATATTTGCCAGGAGATATTTTAGTTCGAAATTTACACAGGAAACGCATTTGGGCAAAAACACAATTTCCCATTAAAATTTCCGAAACGCAATTTTATGAAACACAGAAAATAGATTTGCCGATAATATTCTAAAAATCCGTTGATGAGAGCTGTTGATTACTCTGATTTTTGCGCCGCCGTTGCGTAGCGTTGTTATCGATGCCCGGCGTTCATCGTCAACGTTAATACGGTTATCGGAAAAGGAGAGGTGATAGTTGATATCGCGTTAAAGTGGAAATCCGCAAATGGAGAGCCACAGACGTCGCTTCACGTCGCGTGTATCGCGAACTGATTCGAACTGATCAAGTGAAATTCCGAGTTGATTGCGGTCGACGTAAACCGCGTTTCGATAGCTCGAGTCACGATTGAGATTCGTTACCTGCAATTCAACCACCCAATATTTACCAAAAAATACCAAGTTACCAAATGTTGAAGAGAAACCAATAATCATTATCATTGATTTAAAAACAATTCATAAAATGTGTATAATTTAATTCTTGGGTTTTTTATGACCCAGACCTTTTTTTCATAATTTATACACTTTATGTAATAAAAAAATCTGCGTAAAAATGTATTTTAAAAACAGAATATATCAATGTATAAAAATTGTTTTGCTTAAAGTTCTTCAATTTTTATGTTTGAGTTAAATTGTAAAAACTAAAAAACCTATAAAAAAAACATGAAGTTAGATGAATGAAGTTGTCGTGAATCATGTGGAAGACGAATAATTAGCACACCTCAGATGACTGAATATTATATAAAAAAATCTGGAGATTAGTACTCAGCGTGTAGTTTTAGGACGCTGTTTCTAATTAGATTCAGATATTTCCGCTTTGAAGTGTGTCGAAATGCATCATAAATTACCGTAGCGGAAGGAGGTTCTCCCAGGCTTTCATGAAAATACGTATAAACCGCGGGCTGATAACGGCGACAGGGAATCACGATGAAAAGCAAAGTAGAAAAGTTACTTGGCTGTGCTCCAGCGTGCACGGGGTGAAAGAAGACCGAATGGCCGTCCAGCCACCCCCTCTCGGACAACTCTCTTTCCATGCGACGCGAGCATTGCGCCATTGCGGAACACGTTCCATCCCAGCTGTTCCCCGTCCTTCTCTCGGGATTTCTCCGACCATCGTTCGCCGTCTCTTTCTTCGATTTCCTGTTGAGCGGAGCTTTCACCCTCACAATGATTATAAGTGCCGGTGACCCACGTTTTGTTAGCAAATTCTATACCATGCTGGCTTACCAAAGGAATTTATACGGTTTTATTTCATACGCGATTATTATCAACAGAAATAGTGATTTTATAAAAATGTAAAATACAAGTAAAACGGAATTCTTCTTCAGCATTAAATATTATTGAATAAATTGCAACTCGCCTGTTCCCATTGGAATAATACTGAAGTGCTGACTTATCTTAATGATCGAACAAGGAGAAAAACCTTGGGATAAGAAAATTGCGATCGTGGAAGATAAGAATTGATTGGAACCAGAGAGTTAGGGACGTAAAATTGACACGTACAATTCTATAAAAGACAGAATTACAGTTTTTCTTTCAAACTTTATTCTATTCCCAAATGGTCAGATTAAATGAATTATTTATGTTCTAAGTTAAAATATTGAATTAATCAAACCTAGGCTTGAGAGTTAAATTGTATGAATCAGAAGTTGGACGCAAACTTAAGACGGAGTGCATGAAGTACGATGGAACGATTTATGATTTGCATACCTTAAATATCACACTTTGTTCTTGAGGATATATGCATGCATATGTAAGCTGGAACAAGTTCACGCAGTCGAAGTTACATCCAAGTAAATTCATTGCTTGAGTTATTTATGGCCTAAGATCGGAATCTCGAATTAGTTGAAATTTGAGTTAAACGAGATCTTGATTGCTTAAGGTCGGCAAAAGTTTCCGCCGCGGGTTAAATGCGAGTTTAACGATTCCAGGAATGTGTATGCATCAACTTGCAACGTAGTACTTCATACTTCGAACATTATCCCAGTCTTATACATCATAACTTTGTAATAGCGGTGAACCAAGCCTGATTATATGCAAATGAATTTTTAAATCAATTATAATTCCACCTCTTAAAAATATATAAGTTGAAAAGTCCTATTAATATAATTTAAATAAATATTCATTTAAATTTTTTACAAAGTACTAAACGACTGATAATGACGATAAGTAAATTTACATAGAAAAGGGAAATTTTCCAGAATTAATGAGAATATTTCAAAAATATGTACAGGGTGTCTCACCTAACTCGAGCTGGTGTTTTCACAAAAATTTATTCAACATTATATTTTTTGAGATTTCAAGGTCGTGGTGACCTCGAACACAGAAATTCATAACAGACGGGCTGAAATAACGATGAGAGAATAAATTTTCCTTCATTATCAGATATTTTAGATGCTGGATTTGAGTGAGACACCTTGTATAACGTGGTATCACGATCGACAAGAATCTAGATGTAGACACGTCGGAGGCGCGCAATCAAGATGCCACGTCGCATCGCCTCGGCAAACAGCGACACTGTCAATGTTTGCAATGCGACGTGGCAGTGGAATCGGTCTGCGACGCACTTAGCGCACGGTGCAGTACAGTCATAATTTGATTGTCTGTATATTACTGGATTACATTGTAGGTACGTCGTCGTTACTTGTCCGCGCCGGCGACAAGACAGCCCGGTGTACGTGTAGTCGCATCACGTAATTACAGATATGTACCTGCTCTAAGCAGATCCGAGTCTAACTCCGCTAACATCGGTCCTATTGTCGCCATTCAGTTCCACGTTTCCAGTAAACTTATTTCGCGGAACCAACCGGATTTGCGGCGGTGCCCACTGTAACTGTTATTGGCAATTTATCGGCCGTATAATTCGTCATTAAAGATGCAACTAAACGTAAATCACGTGGCAGAATTCAATAATCGTATTCGATGATACAGTGAAATACGCCAATTATTAAATAGCTGGATACTGAAAGCACGTAATCTCGTGTGATATTACATAATCTACAAATAATACGTTAACACTGTTCTCCCTTTATTAATTAGAATTGTATTCGTATTATACAATTTAATGTATCAGCGTTTCTCATTGTGATATATGTATATACCACTGGTGATGCGTTATCTTATTTTTAGTGGTAAAATTTTTCATGTTTGAAGGTTGAAGCTGATTTATGTTTAAAATTAATGAATGTAGATGAATGAATATATGAATGAAGGTAATGAATAAATGAATGAAGATAAAGATTGACATATCGAATTTGGTCAAAATGAAAGAGGCTCAATAAAAAATCTCCTTCATATTTGCTCCTATTTTATTAGCAGTCATTTATTATATTTTATTATAATATATGAAGAAGTTCATTTATTTATATATATATATTAAAAACTTCTTTAATTATATTATTGTCACTGAACTTAGAATATATTGATATATATTTTAATCAACAAATGCTTTTATGATACTTCATATATATTTTTTTTATTATTCATGTGGAAATTATTTAGGTACAAAATTACTAAAATATGAGAACCTCTGCAATACATGACATAAAATTCAATTCCACCGTAAACAATTAAAAGCTAGCTATAATGTCCCTTCCAAATGCATCCATTTGCTCCCTAACTAGGCAACTGTTAGATCTGTCGAAGTGCACTGTGCTTAATCATAACATAGGTAGTAGCACTCGAAAATTCGGGCTGTTACGCCGTGTCCAAGTTCAAGGCTAAAGTCGTTTCGTTCCGGGAGAATTCACGGTCTCCAGCTTGGCAACGGAGGGAACAGCGCTAGTAATAACGATAAATAATCGTTGCGATATGCGAGTCCCCAATTCCGAGTCGCCTCGCGTTGCGATGCGTTGGCGCCGTTCGTCATCGAACATGACAAATCACCGGCAAATAAAGAGCTTCCTCCCAGATTATCTCCAACGACGTTCTCAACCAGTAAAGAAGAACTATCGACAATAACGTAATGTTTACTGATTTCATTAAAAAGTTTTAAAGAAATGAATTAGGCTTCGTCAAAATACAAGAATATATTAATTTAATTAATGAATTTATGATATTAAAAAATGGCCGATTATTATTAAGTCTTGCATTATGCAGTCAGTAAACTTCCCACTTCACTTTTATTGCTTGGAATAGAGTAGATCATGATCACCAAAGCGAGTAAAGGTAATAAGTGGTGTAAAAGAAGAAATTAACTTTTCCACTATCGCGATTAGCATACTTTTGCCCCTCGATCATTGCATACTTTGTAACTTGGGCGCAACGAGGACTGAGGAGCAGACGGATGCAAATCCAGCTCTCTGATCAAGCATCGATTCGCCAGCTCTGGCAAGCGAAATTCGCATATTTCCTCTTCATGAAAATTCGAGGACGCGAGAGAAAAAGAGAGAGAAATAGGTCTGAGGACGTGAAAGGGGGACGACGAGGACTGCAGGCAATCCCGCATTTCTCTTCGGAAACTTTTCCATTTTCTTTCCCGCGCTTTGCATATTGGTTTTCTTCGCGGATATCCGCCAGGCCAGGTTCCGGGAGCCGAGAAAATTATTAAGGATATACTTCTTCCGGCAAATTTCAGGGATACACAAATACGACGTCCGGTAAAAGGTTTAAAAATAGCCAGGATTGAATCCCTGGATCTTTTAAAATGGTTGCAAGGAAATTGCACTGAATTGAAGAAGGAAGTAAAATGATAGAATTGTAGAATTATAGAATGTAATGAATAATTCCATTTCACGTGCCGAGCGAACTTTGTGGACGGAAATAAAAATAATTTGGAAGAATTCCAATGCACGGAGGCCAAGATTGCCGGTGTTTCACCTACAGCCTACATACACTATACCTTGAATGGGATTCGAGTAAGGAACAGGGTTAATTCATTAAAACGTTCTGCAGAGATATCAGCCCCTATTCACCGACCTGTTACGTCGAATCAAACTTCGCCACCGTGTTTGTCGCAGATAAGTTAGTAGCTAGGCGGTGGCAAGCCGTTGTGTCAGATAAGTTGCTTATTTAGAGTGAAATGGATTTGGCACCTGTTCACGTCAGACGTCAATTTCGAACAGTTCAAATAAATTTGCAACTTCCTACTAATTTACAAAAATTATATTACTTCTTTATTTATTTAATATTCATCAGGGCTGAAATTAATAAATGATAAACAAAATCATGTTACTCATACTAAAAACACTGTAGAATTATATGATACGAAATTTGTATATTGGTAATAATAAATAAATTAATAAATATTAATTGTATGAGACATAGAAGTATTTCGAGATTAATCTGTTCTGCTGTTGGGAATAAATCAAGGTTCCTTCGGGGCGTTTCAGCAATTACTTAAGTCTGTCACTAGATTCGTATCGCGGTCTTCGATCGTGCAAATCTTTCCCAAGGGTAGCGCCGGACGCGAGACGTCGGCCATAGCTGCCACGTACGCCGGTGGCGCAGAGAAAGAGGGCAAGGGAAAGGGAGAGCTTTGGATCAAGTTCAGCAGAAAACCTAGAACTCTACCGACGAGCGCGTGCGACGGCGAAGAGGGGGGAGCATCCTCGACTATCGAGCAAGCGAATTGTGTAATAGGGCCATTGGCACCCGTCCAAAGTCCACGATCCCGTGCCAGAGCCCACCAGCGAGCTCCAGAATCCGAACGGCGCGGCGGCGGAACGGTGCAACCGGATCGTCGACGCGACGGCACAGAGCGAGAGCTCCGGGCTGAGATGAAACGTGTTCGAAATTGGGTCATACGCGAGCAGCGCCCGTTGCAGCTGAACAATTAATGCGGCTACGCTCGGATAGTTCTTGCAAATGTTGTGCAACGCCGGCTACCCTATCTCGAACGATCCCGACTCAGGTAATACCTCCCTCCATCTCTCATAGTTTTCACTGCCCTGTATTTATTCACGTGCTTACGATGTGTAGCTACAACCAACTTCTACTACTGCACGTCGTAACAAGCATACAATTATTCGAGACTATCTAGGAAAGGTAAGAGTATTATGCGATTTAGAATTAATATAAAGTCTGCTGATTGATCTGTTTTAAATCGAAAATATTTATCGGGTCCATTTACTTTTTATAAATAACTGTAAACAACTCATAATTATATATCATAGCAAGCATATAATTATTATAGATTATATGTATAGGTCAGATAGAATTATTAGAAGATTTAGAATTAGTATAAAATCTGCACCAGTGAAAACGTACATTGAATTCATCTAAATATGAATAATAGAAATCGATGTTCACACAGAATATTATTAAAGCCTCTTAATTTCCGATTTAAGATATTTACTGTGTGTACAGATCCTTTCTCACAATGCATGTACCGGTTAATGAGAACCCGCTGTAACGTTTTGTTTATTAAACTCTCGTACCGAGAGCAGAACGCGGATCGGATGCTCAACCGAACCATTAAAGAAATTCTGAATTTCATGCATTTTAATGAGAATCCGCCCCGTCAACAGACACTTGACATCGTGCACTGGAAGGCACGGGATTATTTTAAACTTCAAACACAGCTGCAAGCACTTACCCCCGCGAAACTGACTTCCCCTTCCATCCTGCTTAAGGATTTTCATTCCACAATTTTATATTATGAATATTATTTTTATATTTCTCTAATATTTTTTATAAAATAATGATTTCTAAGGCAAAAGTTTAACAGTTTCCTACTGTTCCTTTTTTTAGTGCGATTAGAACAATTTTTTTAAGGATTTTACTAATCATTTTCAAGTCTCTTTATTTGAATATTTTTAACTTTATCGAGTAAATTATCAAATAAATGATTAAGCATTAAACGAGTGGAAGAATTATGAGTATTTTTCTTGATGCAAAATGAGAGAATGTGGGGATGGACAATTCAGAAACGATTGCCAGAATGTTGCCAGTTATTTTCAGATTGGCCCTGAAAAGTCGACACCCTTGCGAGGAAGGGTGGTTCCGGCGTACACGTGCGGGAGCTGTCCGTGTTATTTGGAGTGCACGCGTGACCCGCTATAATCTCTTGGCCGAAACTCGCTCGTTATACTGAAAGATTGCAAACTGTCGAGGTCGAACAGTGGGCGTTCATGCAAATCGACTTTTCCTCAAGCAAGCTCTTTAATTTTTTCAACCGCCTTTGACGCGATTCGATAAAGGCGAAGGGTGAACGATTTGGTGAACAGAAGAACTCGAAACTCAACTCAACACCAATTTCCAGTTTTATCTCAGAAATCTCAATTTTAATTGAAAATCATTTATGTATAGAGATCTAGATTTATTTTCTTTGTACGTATAAATCTAGATTTATTTTTTTATTTAAAATCCTCATAAAACAACATTTTCGTATTTTTTCATAGAATCTATGTATTTAGGACAAGGCGACGTAAACAAGATAAAAGAATTCTTTAATACTTTATTATGATAAGGATTATCAAATTCAACGTTCATCAAATCAAGAGAGAGAAGACCATTTCATTATATTAAAGATTCCATTAGTTAGATTAAAGAATTGCTTCATATTATAAAAAAGAAATATGTTAACACAAATATACACAAGTAAATTCCTTGTATAAATATATATTATCATTATTATTAATTGAATATTATTGATTGAGTGACATACATAGTCTGTCAATCCATAGCAATATTTCTGTAGTCGTTGAAACGACACAGCAAAGTGACAAGACAATACATATAACGAAGTACATAACGTCACATGGAAGAAGCTCTTTTCTCCGAACGATAAGGTGCAAAAAAGCTCGGCGGAAAATAAATTTCATTTCCATTAGCCGAGAAACAATTGGCGCCCCGCGGTTTCATCCCCCAGCTCGTAAAGAATCAATGGAACGTCCTCGTCGTCAATTTCGCCGCGAGTGTCCGCGCGCGTGATGCGATTAATCGACCACGTCAAGTGGAACACGACAGCCGCGACATTTTCTCCCGTGTTCGTGCGTGACCAAACGATCTCCGAGGAACGTCACAGAATACACGTACAGAATCTACTAATTAGAAATCTGTAATTGTAGAAATAAGGGAACTAGAATGTGGAGGGAGGATTTAATCGAACTTGCATCTGCTGAGAGAGACGTCCAATATATAATAATATTATATATTAATAATTACAGATATTTATGACTGACTTTATTGAATGGAAATTTAAATTCACATAAAATTATAATTCTTACATGTATAATTAAAAGATATATTAATAACTATTATTAAACATTTTCCATCCATCGATTATGCAATGCTCAATGCCCTAAGTTGCAACAGCAAGAAAGAGCGATTTGAATTTGCATAAAACAACGTCCGGTTTCCAGCTAAGAGAAGAGAGGAGCGAGCGCGAGGGATTCCGGTCACGTCGGACGCGAATGATCGACAAAGAATCGAGCCGCGTGAAGCGACGAGGCGGTTACGGGGCTTTACGAGCGCTTTGCAATCGCTTTTCGCGGCTGCACGAACATCCTGACCTCCATTGTCCCCGTTCCAGCGGGGGTTTCGGGCCAGTCGATACCGCCGCAGAAACGAGAGCTTTCTCGATGCGATCCGACGATTCGGAAACGTGTGTGCGACTGACGTTCCCGTAGGCCGGCCGCGCGATTCGCAGCGTTCGTCGCCGGAGCGCAGGGGCCGAGCCGCGTCCGAGTTAGAGATAAGACGAATGATCTCTTTGAAGATCGGCCAAAGCCGCGTCGAGAGTCCGTTCGCCTGTCGTCTGATGGCCCGGAGGAATTTTCGGCCGGGACCTTGGCTGGAATACACGAGGATACTTGAATCTATTCGTGCCCCCGGGCTCTTTGATCATCTGATGTTTCAATAGAAAAGGTAGAAAGCGGCCGAGGCGGCCGGGGCTAATGGAAAATTTCCATTTTCTAAGTTATTACCAAGTCTCTCGGCGGAATCGAGTGAGGAAAAAATTGATTTTCGTCGAGGCATCGGTGCTCCCGGGTCTTTTAACGGAATTGAATTAATGGGAGCGAACGTTCCGGTGAACCGAAATTATTATAAAACCTTCAGCGACGGGAATCTACTAACTCCGATCACACATCTAATTAATCGCAATATTAAATATTTATTTTTTCAACAAAAATCAATAAACAAGTAATTGACTCCTGTAAATTAATTATATATTCATTATATACTCAATTAATTACATATTCAATATTTAATTAAACACATGAATTCTTATTTTACATAATTAATATTTTGCATAATAAATTCAAGCCATTTAAATAGCATTAAAATTTACATAACTTTATTCAGTGAGACCTGAGAAAAAGTAACAAAAATTGAGTCTTCTCAGTAAAGGGTAGAATTGGAAATGCGATGTGTTTACAGAGACGTTTGAGTGAGAGACGTTGGAACTGAAAATCGATCGCCAGTTATTCTAATGTCTTCTTTCAGATTTTTTCTTCGCCAAGGCTGTGCGTAGGAGGGAGCGAAATGTGAAGGAGGAGGTCAAGGATTTCATACATAATATCGAGGGATTCGCTCCGGAAAGCACAAGTGGCCCGGGAGCACGGTCTGCGTCTGTTGGTGTTGGTACCCCTTTATTTCCACCAACTTCCCGCGAGCCAACGCTCCTCCTAACAAGTGTCCCAACTCCTACGCGATCATCTGCAACTTGACATTCGTCATCCCCGTCGCCCAACGAAATATCAATTACACCGCGGACAGAGTTATTTTCGATAAATCCCCGCTGGACGTCGCCTTAAATCATTTTTATTAAATCAGTTTATTTTAGTATATCACTGCGGTGTATTATTCGTTTATTCGATCGTGCCAAGTGGATTACCCGTATCTCAAGCTTTCTGTATTGCTGATGGAAGGCAGACAGTTATTTGAGAGGTTGTCAATGAAAGCCCACGCACGTGCTAACCGGATACAGGTATAACGCTATTGAATCGCAGTGCTCTTGTTCTCCATTTTTGCCTCCTCCTATTCACTCTCCCACCGTGAATTTACACATTTTTTGTAACGCTCTTACATTCAGACGTCAATTCTCTCGTCAATGTGTAGGATTTTCTTATTAATGCCTTGAAATAGATCACATTTTTTATTTATAATAGTATTTAGAGACATTTTTATCTTTTTATTTCAATTCCTGTGAATTTAATAAATTAATAGGATTAATATTCAGATTTTTATGATTGGTAGGTAAAGCTCTTAAAAAAACGAAAAATACCAAAGAAAGATTGCTATTAAAAAATTAATTCAAAATCAGCTATTTTCAGCATTTATTAAAACCTAGCAATATCTAATATCAAATTCTTTACACTATAACAATATTAGTCTCTCACAAGACACAAAATATATAAACCAAAATCGCTTTTTTCATAACCAGCTTCAATTAAAAAATTTAACCCCTTTTTAAAGTTTCACTGATATACCAAACTTCATCAGAATCTGATTGGTAATTCTATTGCCGATGAAGCTCGTTTAAATAAATGAGAATTAATCTGAAAAATTGAGTTTAAACGAAGCGTCTGAAGTCGACGTGAGTTTGGAAATGGGCAGGTAAATAGCGGAACCGGGTGGGCTAGATCGTCGAAAACGGGGCGCATCCGAGTGTGTTCGAGAGGCACGGCACGGCCGGGGATGCACTCGAGAGTCGGCGATCTTTGGCCGTGAACGAGAAACACGGGGGGCGGCGCGGGGGCCAGGGCAGGGCTCGATGATCGCAGTCAAGGACGGTCGAGTTTTCGAGCGAGCCGGGGCAGTGGTAGCAGCACCAGCAGCAGCACCAGCGTTGGCAGGGAATGCTTTTAGTTGGTGTGCAGGCTCTCGCTAACGCCGCGAAGCCTTTTCACCTACCCAGATTATGGAACATCGATATTTTCGGCCCGTGACCCAGTTGCGCTGCTCACGCCGCCGCCGTCGGGGAAAAAAGAGAAAGGGATAGGCGGGACGGGCGGCGGGTGGCAAGATAGATGGATAGACCCCGAGCGGGGGAGGGTTAATGCGATTGCAATTGAACGGGTATTGTTGCTACCGACGATTGGCACGCGTAATCGGATGCCATCGCTCCTCCTCGGCCGTTGCGAGACCGCTGGAGAGTCTCTTCTGGTTGAATGGATGGCTGCGAGCGTTGTTAATTTGAGCCCGTTTCCTTGAGCTCGTTTTTTTTTTCAGTACTCCTTTCAACGAGAAAATAACCGTTCGCCAAGTACCACGTATCGGATTCGCTCCCCGCGGTAGCTCGCAGTTCCTTCAGGAAACCGCAGTTTGATTATTCGATTCAGAGATGGAACGGGCGCGATTGTAAATGCATAACTGGATGACTCTCGTCGATCGGGATCGTAAACGTTCTCGTGTTCGTGTAATTTCTAAGTAGGAACGTTATCCTAGTATTGGATTAATTTTATACTTGGCCCAATTCATATCGTAACAATGAGACTAAAAGGTAAGATAGAGAGCTCTTCAAGTTCAACCAATTTTTCGACTAAAAAGCAAAAGAGAATCGAAAATTAATCTGAAAAACTGTCTTATTATTTTTGTTTGCGTTGTTTAGTAAGCACGTAAAATTAAATGACATAAACATCTATTTTACACTACTTTTAGGGATACACTCTGCAAGTTGCACGAGAGATGAAGAAAGAGAAAATATAGCACGCGTATTATTCAATAAATTGATAAATGTATATTAAAATTTACATTAAGAGGTACCAGAAAATATTCTCACATAAGAACGAAAATTGTAATCCCGTGAACTCATGTTTTCGGGCAAGTTTGAGGACAACGTTGACGGTCTGTCTTATCGCGCTGCCATCGTAGTCTACCCCCTTAACTATTGCATGCAATCTGCTGTCAGGGCAACGAGCTTGACAGGGAAAGAAGAGAGAAGGATCGTCATGTACGATTCGGATCGCGTTTATCAGCTCAGCTCGGATGCACCCGATAAGCCGTGGCATAGCCATAACGTGTGCTACCAATCGCATCCGAATGTCACCGGGTGTCAATATATTTAAGTTGGGTCACGCGCGGCAAAGTCGAACGCTTCCATCAGTTCGTACGCGACCGAAATTCGTATCGATGCTTTTTCGACACGGGCCACGCCGAAATATGCGCTCCGTGTCCCGAATCTGACCTGCGACTGCATGCACACGCGTGACACGCGCGCCGGCATGCGGTTTCAAAATACGCTTGTCACTCACAAAAACTGTTTAATCTCTCTTCCTCGACTTTTGCTTGTCATACGTACAGGTTGGAAGAATATAAAATACCTTTTTCTGGTTTTGAAGTGAAAAATCTCTGCAAATACAAGACAGAACATCAAATGTAAAAATTTAGGGAATTTTATATGGGATAAATCTGGTATGGAGGGTTTTATTCGATTTTGAATATTTTTCTGTTAAAAACCTTTTCCTGTTAGTTTGGTAGTATAGTTGCCTTGGAATTTAAATGATTTAAGTTGAAATATATTTTAAAATACTAATTTTTTGACATACATAGTTATATAAATATTTTTTTATAAAGAGTGTCGAGCTGCATGAATAATTCAGGTATTAAAAAATACGTCGTCGCGCTTAAAAAAACAAAGTTGATCTACGTTGATATGACTTTCATGTGTCCACTCACGAAAAACCTGGTAACACCGGAATATGCTCCACTCGATCAAGCCTCCTCTGAAACTTTTACGCCACGAGCAACGATAGCGAGAAAATCAAAATATAAAATTCGGGTGAAACTTCATAAAACAACTTATGTATGTTTCTTTATTTTTTAGGAATTAAGAGAAGATATGAAATATTCGATTTATTTTAATATTATATAAATACGTATCATATATTCTTTTCCTTTTAATCATCAATTATCAATTATTTTATTAATCATTATGCTAGTATACTAATATTCGTAGCAATAATATCAAAAATTGCATTTAAAAAATTATAAATTATTTCGAAGTTGGTGTTAGTAATCATGAGAAGTCAGTGAAAGTCTGAAGCTTGCCCTACTTCATTAATCTCTGGTTGTAGAAGTTACTCAGGGTCGCTTTAATAATTGAAATCCAGCAGAGCGGAACCAAAACCGGAATGAAACGTGGAAGAGTGCGCGTTCAAGAGTTTTAGAAGTAATAACGATAAATTCACCAGTCACGATAATTCCGGTGGGATAACGACGCAAGGTTGAGGCCAGACCGAATGAATTTTTACTACTTGGCTGACCGTCCTGGCAAACGTTCCTCACAGACCGATTGAACTTGACATCGGAGGCTTCACTGCCAATCGAACTCGCCTAAAGTTATATACTAATCGACTAATTGACTGTGAAATGTAATTATGCTACCTCCTCACTTATTATGCAGACCTTGAACGTTTATATTAAATATCTAAGTCCCGATCTCAAAATAAAAAAATATAGTTCATATTTAAAATCAGCGAAAATTGTTATTTCATAAAAAAATATGAAATCAGATTTTTAGTTGTACATTAATTAAATATTCGCATAGCGAGGAGAATGTGAAAAGAGGTTCGTGGTTAGTCGAGTGTCCGACGGTAAATCAGACGATATCGTATAATAACCTGCGAGCGTAAAGCGACAAATTGGCAGTAAAAATAACGTGTAGCAGTAAACGAGATTTACGAGCACCCTAAATGCAGCTCAAAGCAGTAAACGTTGCGATAAAGAGACGATTATTACACGTTCGCACTCATCGGAGGTGGCAAGGGAACCTGTTTTCACGCTGTTATCTAACGTTTTGAACTGGTATTTGCTTTACCCCGGCTTTCCGCATGTCCTGCCCGAAAAAACAGTTAACAGTTATTTCATGTTTCTGTGTTTCAAAGTATGAACTGTAAACCGTTACGCTTTTTACTGAACAATCTTGAATTCCCTCTCCATTTACTGTTTCCATTTCCGAACAATAAAAGTTGTGGATACGAAAGTTGATAATACGAATTTTGGGTAGAAGATGATTATAACAAAATGACTATTATATTCTTTATTCTCTCTTATATTATTGTAACAAGCTTATAATTTATTTTTATATATATTCTTTATTCTCTTATTTTATTATAACAAAATTATTCTTTATTCTTTGCAATTTTCTGTAGAAGGTTATCTAATTTCGTGATCCTGCAATATTTACTAATGTAGCAATATATTGTTAAAAACACTAATGCATTTAGTTAATTAATTTCTATCTTTCAATTTCAATAATATGGAACTCACTCTCTCATTATAGTCAATATGTATAAATAATAGGAAATGCTCTATCTAATTTAGGGGAAAACTAGCTTTACAAGTATTCATAATTACTTAGAGAAAGCACGGTCTCGCTCAAAAAACGAAGGAACGAGATGAAAAACGCGAGACATAGGAAGGGCAGGACAGAAGTATAATTGGAGCAAAAAAAGGAAAGAAGGAGCTGCGCGCAAACAGCGGGCACCACGGGCTCGTTTTAATTGTTCCAATTAGAACGCGTCGAGAATTATAATCGATTAATGAGTCGGTGCTCGGTTTCGTCTCCAATCACAATTTCCAATTAAAACAAAATGCGCTGAAACCGGTAGTGGATGTTAAATAGAATCGATATAAATACGCGGTCGGGTACAACGGGGCGACCACCACGGCCCCGTTCAAACGCGATTCCCGTGACAATGGTCGCCTTTTAAATTAATTGATCCACGATTGGCCATATAATTGTTGGTACGCCGCGGCGCAGATTAGCTGTCGCAATTTGATGGAATCGTTCGCAAATCCCTTTCGCAATTCCAGCGAATAAAAGGTAAATTATAAAACTCCTCCTTCCTTCGAATGTCCCTTATTATCCATTTTTTAAGAAATGTCCCTTATTATTTTTTAAGAAAATGAGAACTCAGTTATTTTTCTTAATGAAATTCAAGAATGTCACAATCCAATTTTGTAATTCCATTTTATATACGATTTACAAAATTATTTTCATTATTTCTGTGCAAATAATACTATAAGTCGACCCTTCGATTATTATTATACATTTTTTAAGGAAATTAGAGCTCAGTTATTATTATTTAATAAAATTCAAGAATCTCAAACTAAATATGCAATTCCATTTCATATACACAATTATTTTCATAATTTTTGTCCAAATAATACTGTAAGTAAAACGATAAGCTAAAACAGGTAGCAAAAGTTTTTCCACGAACGAGTAACAAAGAAACGGTTTTTGCGCGTCCGTAGAATTTTCCATGCGGACTGTAATTACAAGGAAGAACAGTCGCCGGTTTTTGCGCATTCAACAAACGTTCTCCCGCACCGCGATTTATTTTCTCTTCCCTTTTTTTTTGCCCGAATCCCGTGTCACGTGAGTTTATCTGGAATTTTGAAATTCCTCCCGTTTTTCCGCATGGCGGGACGCGAGCAGACGCTGTGAATCGACCGATTTACATTGTCAGATTCGCGGTTCGACGCTCCTCTCCGGTGTTGATATTCCGGCGCAAATCGAACAGTCAGAAACCGCGGGAAACTGTGTGAAAACAAACTGTTTCTCCGGCAAAGCGTGCTTCCCCTGCACGCGAAATTGGGAGAACTTTAAATCGATACCCATTAAACGCCGTTCGAGGATTAACGTTGCGTGGGTGCGTCAGAATATGCGCTGTATGAATTTTTTAATCGGGGATTGATCTATATTTTAACGGGACAGCAATTAAGTACGTAAAACCGATGTTGAAAGCTTTCTATTTTCGTTGCAAGTTATAATTCCCTGTGTTAATAACGAGTCTGACTGGCCGTTGACTTAAACTACTTAAATTGGCTTGGATTCTGCACGGTGAAGCGGGCAATTAATTCCCGGACTCACTTTTTCCTCGACTAACGGTTAACTTTTAAAAAGGGTGCGACATAATTCCTCCATTTGCAAATTAAAGAACAACCACTTTCATGAATATTACAAAAGATGACTCGCGCAAACTTCGACGACAAAGGAAAAACTTTTTTCATTCCCGCCTAGTTGAACTTCCACTCCAGTGACATTTCGCATAGCAAAAGCGGATAGGCTGGAAATCTGTGGTCGACATCGGATATTTCGCAGAGAACTGGTTTATGTAGATAATAGTTTAGATATGTTTTAAATAAAAAGTTCTGGACACTATTTTTATCAAACGGTATTGATAGACATTTTTAGAAATTTTCGTCTAAAATTATTACCATTAGCTTAATCGTTTTTCTTCGATCTAATTAATTAAGGGGTTAAACTACTCCAGAGTAAAAAAGAGATAGGTATATTTTGTGATTTTTTTCTCGAAAGTACATTCTTCAAGTTAGCTGGACTAATAATTCAAATAAATTTCAACCGATTCAATTGAAATTTTAATTATATATTTAAAATAACATTCTCTAAACTGTAGGACTTTTTTTTATATTGCATAATTTGATTTATAAACAATTTTATATGGTACTTTGTACTTTCTGCTTTATTAGTTTATTACTTAATCGATTTATATGAAGACGTCAATCACTGTTTAAACTCGTATTAAACCGATCATAATAAACTACAGCCTTCATCTTAGGAGCAATCAAAATTCCTCGTATATTAATAGAAGGGGAGAGAGAGAGAGAGAGGGGAGCGTCGTGAGCCAACAAATTTGGAATTCTCCACGAATACTGTTACATAAGTTATAGGGATCAAAACTTTCAGGAAGCTGCAGCTTCCGGTTTCGCCGAAACTCTCGCGAGAATTTATTTTACAGCGGGACGTGACTACGCTGTTAGTATCGTACGAAACCGGGGAAACGATTGGGGAGGAGTATGTTATCGGTGGCATAATCTACAGAGTGCCTTATCTACATCTCGTGTTCGCCCGATTTTTAAAGACCGCGAGCATGAGTCTCGCCCCTGAAATCGATTGGCAACGTCGATGATCCCTATCTGGGGAGCAAACGAACCTCGTGTCCTCGGGGTTCATAGCCGGGCTCGTTCAGGGTTGCTTTTGAACGATGACCCGCTCTCGATTTCTTTTCAGGGCTATGCCACCGCGTCGTAAAACGTGACGGGAATCCTGAACTCAAGAGAAGATGTACACTACTGTCTTCATGTAGAAAATCGTTGAGACATTTAAATAAGGAAAATATGACATCTTATCATTTATTACAAATTTTTGCATACTTATGTGCACTTGATTTAAGGATGTAAGAGCGATATACTTAAACGATGCATGTTGAATTCGTTATTATAAATTCCTATTACTATTAAAAAGCTACCTGTAAAATTTGTAATTAATTCATGAGTTTCTTGAAAAATTATAGTGATTTAAAATTTACTTGTACTCGTATGGTAACAAGTACAAGTTACAATTTTGGGATTGACTGTATAGCCAATACAACCTTCATTATAAATTTTTAGATGTGCAGTTGATCTAAAAAAATTTTTTTGCAACACTAACACAGTTTTGGTATTCATGTGGTGTGTTCATGTTACTTTTAGAAAATGCTATTAATCCACTCTGTGTGTAGAAATTGCGATTCTTAACACGCCTCTCGCGGATGATAACACCTCCTCGATGTCCGCAAAGTTTAGTAATCACAGGCTGTTTCCATGTTTTCTTACACTTTCTCGAAACTTTTTAATTAAGTTCCGAACAAGTAATTAAATTCCCCGTAGCTTGTTAACGCCCAGTATTGATATTCAAAAAGAGTAACTTCAGAGTCAAATTAAATATGCATCAGACGGTCTAATGCAATCTGTTTCGTATTAATTTTCCCTAGCCGCGATGTTTAAATAGAAATTTTATTTACTGACGAGTAACCTGCAGATTTTCGTGGAAAAAAGATAATTCCATTGGTTTTGATACGCAGCGGATTAAACGAAACCTTTGAAGCTCCTCGAAGTAATCAAGTTTCTTTATCGAATACCAAGAAATCGTGTAATTATATACATTTCGTTTATAACATACAGGGTGGAGCATTCTGGTCA
>SMSR01015514.1:22710-58990 GCA_019453355.1 Ceratina japonica | reverse complement strand
ACCTCTTTTTCGCCCGGTACTAAAAGGGTTAATTGAATTCAAGTAAACAGGTGTAACAACTTATAATATACGACAGTAGAAATGAAATCGCTCATTGCATGGCTTACAACGTAATTGCAGCTATACGCTACGGTTCTTTTCGCTCGCATGCGAAAGTTCTACCGTGCAATATCATAATGGCGTTGAAAATCGGGTCCGCGACGAGCAGATCGTCGTTAAGAAAAACTAATCAGAGTGTTAAGGTAGCTCTACACCAAAACGACTTAACGATTAGAAAAATCTGAAATTTAGCGTATGAGCAGGTTTTAGTTAAATAATGACTCAGTTAAATTTTGGTGAACTTTTAGAGCTTAAGAAAAAAGTAATAAAGATTTCAATTCAAATCGTTTTTAGCAAATATCTAAGTTCCTACTGGTCGGACGACGTATATACATCAGATCGAAATTGTAGATCGATAAATTCTCTGCAACAATCGTTCTTGACATTTTTTGCCTGCGACCGACTGTTTTCAAAATAACACGCGGTAAAACTTTGGATAAACTGAAGTTTCCAAAAACATTACGTATGCGGCTTGCCTGCGAAAGCTTCAACTTTTGCCACGTGTTAGTTTGAAAACAGTTGCTCGCAGGCAAAAAACGTCAAGAATGATTGTTGTAGAGAATTTATCAATCTATAATTTCGATCGGATGCACATATATCGTCCGACCAATAGGAACTAAGATATTTGCGAAAAACAATTAAAATTGAAATCTTCAGAACTTTTCTCTCATCCCATGAAAGTTCACCAAAATTTAACAGAGTCATCAGTTAACCAAAATCTACTCATACGCTTAATTTTAGATTTTTCGTAATTTTAAAACTGTTACCGATAGAACCTCCTTAAACCCGGGTAAGAAGTTAACAAAGCTGGCGCAGGGGGGGATCTGGGCAAGAAACGACGAGATGGCTCGTCTCCGCGGCTTAACGGGTTCGGTTGGAAGTTGAGAGCACGAGACACAGTCCCGTCCCGTCGTCCGTGTGCAGCTCGTAAACGGGAGAAAGAAGAAGGTTGGCGGGCGATCGAAGAAAATCCGCCGGCCTCTCCCGGGTGTAAGATCCAAGAATCTCGCGTTGAGGCGCACTGATCTGCACCGCGTGTAATCGCGTGGGGATGGAGGTGAAGGGTGTATGAGGGGTGCGCGGAGGGGCTCAAGGCCGGTCACGCTGTCAAGCCAGAAAGCCTGTGCGCCGAAATATCAACATGACTGTCCGACTCGGTTAGCCTCGCTCGTTGCTCCGATTACCTTCGCCACGTTCATAGACACGCGTCCATAATCGCGTTCCCCGCGTCGTTGTGGTCGCTGTCGACGGGATCATGGGAAACTCTCCTTGTCACCTTCGCGGCGGCCACCAGGAAGTTCGGGGTGAAGGAACGACGACGACGGAGGGTTTGGTTTTAAACTGAAAAATGTTAGCAAAGAGAATCGACTTTCGGACAGGTGGTAGTACTGACAGCTGATAGTTCCCGTGATTCTTGTATCGAGGGAAGTTACGAAACTCGTTACTTAGAGAAAGACTACGACACGTCTCGCAGGAAAGAAGCGGAATGCACGCTGGTGTGCGAGAGAATGCGTGCGTGTCGAGCGGGTTCGCGGCCGCGAAAGAGGAAGGAGGACGTGGAGAGACAAAAGGGAGAGACGCTAAAGGAGAGAGACTGAGGAAAAAGAAAGATATATATTTGTACGGTCGATCGATCGATTGTAATTCGTTGAACTGGTCCGATATTGAGAGCCGTCGAGTCTCGCCCGATAAACGTCGGGACGATTTTCGCTTCATGATAAAAGCAGTTACGGTGAACAAAAAATCGGGCGAAAGAAAAAGGAGACGAGAGAGAGAATAAGAAAAAGAGGAGGTGAACGGGAGGGGGCAGTGAAAAGAGAAGCGAGGAAGAGAACGACGAAAGGGGGATAGCGAGGAGGAGGGAGTCGAGGGGTCATCGGGAAACATAACCTCTGTACGCGCAACGTCTGACCGAGCCGACCGAACGATTTTGAAATTTCCCACAGTCCTCGATCTACTTCCGTATAAANTATAGCAATCGGTTGTTACTGGCATAAGTCAGGTAAACGTAAATGATCGTGGTTCAACGCTCGAGACTGACCGGGGTCGCCAAAGCATTTTCCTTTAGCTCCGCTTGACAGCGATTGGCATCTATAATCCTCGGTGCGGTCCGGTAAAAAAGTCGCGGAATGCGTTTGATTCAAACCCGTTCGAACGCGTTTCAGGAAACGTGAGCGAGCCTTTTCCACCCGTGACGATCATATCGATCAGATCGTTCTCGTTCAACACGTTTTCAAAAATCCAACGTGAATATGTTGTTCAATAATGAAGGGAAAGTGGAGAAGCGAATATATTATGCGCTGGAGAACATTCTTTGAATTGGGTTTTCTGATTTTTTCTAGGGTCACTATTAACAATAATTTTTTATGGTTTTTGTTGTTTTTTGTAGATACAAATAATAGTATCAGAGCCTACAGCTCTGATGAAGTTAACTGCAACGTTGGCGAAATGTCGGCATATGAATTGTCAAAATACACGGTTTCGGAAGATGAATGCTATCACAAATAATAACGTTATTAAATAATATTAACACTAAACCTACTGACAGTTTTAATACACGCTAATATACGATATTTATATTTTTTACATTTGTGTGCAATTTAATATTGATAGCAATTTTTATAATATGACAAAACAAATTTCATTGAAGAATTTAAGAAAGATCATTTGACCGGTGCAATCCGGAAGATGAATGCTATCACAAATAATAACGTTATTAAATAATATTAACACTAAATCTACCGACAGTTTTAGTACGCGCTAATATACGATATTTATATTTTTTACATTTATGTGCAATTTAATATTGATAGCAATTTTTATAATATGACAAAACAAATTTCATTGGAGAATTTTAAAAAAGATCATTTGACCGGTTTATGGTAGGTTTAATGTGATAGTGAAAGTAAAAAAATATCGCTTACATTAGTAAAGCAAAGATTTTTGTTAAATGCGGTTTTTTAAGGGACTCTTGTGTTTGCTTTTGCATTAGTTTCTTTTTATTTGGAATAGATATACATACATGTAGAAACCGAACAAGTTCGAATGAGAGACGGAAAATCGCTAGGTGACTCAACGGCGTGAAATCTTACCAATGACAGCATACATTAGTTTATTAATAATAATCAGTTTATGTACAGATGGTCGTATCGTACTCGTATTCATCGAGAAATCTCATTAGTGAAATCAGAGTTGGGCATTCGAATAAATAAATCATCGCGGGAAATAAAATTTTGCAAGTATGATAGACAAGAGTGTCATTCGAATAAATTGATTTCGAATAGTATTTAACGTTTCAAGGAATAAATTTTCACCAAGTATGATCGTTACTTCATTTTGGGATTTTTAGTTGTTATTTTTGCCCAAGTCTGATTGATACTGTCGAATAAGACCAGTGACGTAAACAAACGTAGCATTTAGGAATCTCTTAAAACAATTAATTGTGGCACAGCCTAAATAGACACGGAAAATTTATAAATGAAATCTTCGCTTTTCATTACTCGCTTTCTCAAGCCGACNTCCACGGCGACTAGTCACACGTCCAGCTCGGCTGATGCAGTTTTTCGGGGCACTGGTAACACGAGGACCGAGCCAGCCCGATAGATCACACAACACTGCTACCGACACTTCTTTTCCATACGCGACACCACCGGGTAGACGGTGCGATCGGGCGTCTTCGGACGAAGTAACAGGCAACCGAAAGAGCTTGGCACACCTTCGCGTCACGTTACAACGAGTTACAACGAGCCACGGGCAGCTCTACAGGCACGGGGCTACCTCGGACTCTCCGTCTCCGTCTCCGCTGTTGACTGGTGGCTACCTCAAACCTCACACCACAACCTCGTCCTCGTACCTGTGTCTGTGTCATTCTTTCTCTTTCTCCTTCTACGCTCGCACTCGGGGGAGACCCAGCGCCGGCGGTACAGTGCATCGCCACCAGATGGACGACGTGTCCGCGTGCGTCCATTCGAACGTTATGTGATATATAGGACGTGGCCCAGCGAACATGGTAGATCAGTTTCTGACGTTTGTGACAGAGTTGCGTTTACGACTTACGATAGACGTAGTTGTGCGTGTGAAATACCGAAGTATTGTACACACGACATGGAAAATGCTGCGTGTAATACGTCACGGGTTTACGACGTTTTCAGTGTGCGTCGAATTGTAGATTCTCGGAATTTGTAAATAATCTATTCGATAATTGTAAGTTCCCTAACGAATCCGACTATACTAAAATTACACGGTTTATTTGTGAACTTTTTCCACTAAAATTTATCCAGAATTGCACCAAAATAAAAAGGAGGTTAGGTATATACCCGAATTATACCTAAATTGCACTTGAATTTTGCCGAAAATATACCTAAGTTATACTGAAATTAAACCCGAATTATTTCGGTGTTATACCTAAATTATACCGAAATTGTGCACCGTAATTATACCAAAATGATACTCAAAAATACACTGATATACGTAAAATATACGTAATGTAATATATGTTAAGGGTTATTCGTTTATTATCAGGATGACTGTCGAAATTTAATCACTTTTAAATTTTTTTGATCGATGTTCTCAGTTTTAAACTAAGAAATACTGCGATATTTTAATTTGTTATGTATGGTTTGTACATAATATTAAAGTTTATTAATAAAAGAAAAATAAAGCAAAACAAAGTTTTACATGTTTTAAACAAAAGTCTCCTTGTAATCTAAATACGCATTTCTTTTGATGTCCTCAGTTTTAAAGTATAAGAAACACTGCGATATTTTAATATGTTAACAATAGAATATTAAAGTTTATTAATAAAACAAAAATAAAGCAAAACAAAGTTTTACATAATTTTAAACAAAAATCTCCTTGTAGTCTAAATACATTTCTTTGTGTAATTGTATTGACATGTAGCGGGATCTGGTGTAGTTTTTGTGTAATTTTACAGTGTAATACCGGTATAATTTAGATGTGTTCCGGTGCAATTTCAATAGTGTAATATCGGTATAATTCAGGTATATTCCGGTGTAATCTCTAAGTGAAATTAAGGTGTATTGAAGGAAAGTGAGTGTCGGAGCGGATTAACCAAAATTTACTTCTTTCATCTCCTTCAATTTACAGCTTTGATTAATTTTCCTAGATGTAAGTTAAAATAAAGTTTATTAAAAGTCCGTTAGATCATTTAATTATTATTCTAAAAAAAAGTAAGTATAAAGTCACTTGTATGTACTAAATAATAATTTAACCAGAAACATTAGAAACAAACGTGGACGTTTCATTGATTGAAATTTCAGAGAAAATTGAGTAAAGAATGTGTATACATACATAGTTGGGTATTATAGCAATCGGTTGTTACTGGCATAAGTCAGGTAAACGTAAATGATCGTGGTTCAACGCTCGAGACTGACCGGGGTCGCCAAAGCATTTTCCTTTAGCTCCGCTTGACAGCGATTGGCATCTATAATCCTCGGTGCGGTCCGGTAAAAAAGTCGCGGAATGCGTTTGATTCAAACCCGTTCGAACGCGTTTCAGGAAACGTGAGCGAGCCTTTTCCACCCGTGACGATCATATCGATCAGATCGTTCTCGTTCAACACGTTTTCAAAAATCCAACGTGAATATGTTGTTCAATAATGAAGGGAAAGTGGAGAAGCGAATATATTACGCGCTGGAGAACATTCTTCGAATTCGGTTTTCTGATTTTTTTAAGGGTCACTATTAACAATAATTTTTTATGGTTTTTGTTGTTTTTTGTAGATACAAATAATAGTATCAGAGCCTACAGCTCTGATTAAGTTAACTGCAATGTTGGCGAAATGTCGGCATATGAATTGTCAAAATACACGGTTTCGGAAGATGAATGCTATCACAAATAATAACGTTATTAAATAATATTAACACTAAACCTACCGACAGTTTTAGTACACGATAATATACGATATTTATATTTTTTACATTTGTGTGCAGTTAGATATTGATAGCAATTTTTATAATATGACAAAACAAATTTCATTGAAGAATTTTAAAAAAGATCATTTGACCGGTTTATGGTACGTTTAATTAATGTGATAATGAAAGTAAAAAAATATCACTTACATTAGTAAAGCAAAGATTTTTTAAAATGTGGTTTTTTAAGGGACTCTTGTGTTTGCTTTTGCATTAGTTTCTTTTTATTTGGAATAGATATACATACATNAATAAGACTTTAATGCTTATGAAAAAATCTCTATCATACAATTTCACTTTAGACCTCCAAAACCTTGTGTAGAACTAAGAGGTTTAAATCAGAATTAAAATTTCGACTCGGGAATGTTTTCTAATATCCCAATTAAACAAGTGATTCGATTTTTAAATTTATGGAAATCATCATGTTTTCAAATTTTGTACTTAAACTGGCATTCAAGGCTAATACAAATAAAATAATCCGTTTGGAAATCTTGAATTTAGAGTAACTTGTTACCTATTATTTAATATTATTAGATAAATCTACTTACGTCCCTATAATTCTCAACCAGCGAAATAAAACATCGCGACGACGACTTAAATTTATTTTCTGAACCGTGGCGGAATTGCGTTCGTCGGCGTTGGCGTCGGGCTGCTGCTGCAGGATCTGCTCAACGCTCTGTGAGGCTCGACAGTGAGGAAAGTCTTGTCGGTGGTCGGCGGCGTGGAGATGATTTCCGGTTCAGCCGGACTTGGACACCGGCGTTGCGTACAGGTAGATAACGTGCTCCTTGACAATGTTTGTAACGGAATCTGATAGATTCTAATCGGTTTCCAGTCGCCCTGATTGTCTGTAGAAAATAAGCACGTCCTTTCGTTGACAACGTGAATTATTACAACAGATACATTTTCCGTGCAAATTAGATATTCCATAAAAATACATTTACGGTTATCTGTAATAAATTTTATGACTATAATTCACCTGACAATTTTACTAAACGGTAGAAGATATTGTCAATCCTGAATAGTTTACAATTGATAGAATGTCTTCATCAGACATTCATTATAGTAGAACGCAACATGTTCGCGTTGCGCAAACGGTTGGAAAATTGTGATGGTATTGAAAAGATGGATTGGTGCATACTTTGCAGATTGGATCGAGAGGACGATGATTGCGCGAGAGCTGGCGGACTGGAAACCGGTTCCTCCTTGTCCGAAGGTTTCGAGTCCAGTCGAATCCTCTCGCACTTTCCCGGTAGAAACTCCGGCGCCGTCGTTGAGAAGTATATGTCCTGCTTCGAAGTGATCAGGTTCAGATTCGGCATGGCGATCGTATGCACCAGATTCCCGTTTATTATCAACCGTATCTCCATCGTGTCGTTCGTGAACGCGATCACATAGGGAAAGGCACAAGCTGAAAATCGTTAAAGCAGAGAATATACTATGTATAGACACGAAATTTTTCATATACAATGGCTCTCTCTAATGTTCGGACACATTTGAAAACGAAATAAGTTTTTAAGTCTTCTAACATGTATAAAAAATGAAGTTTATAAGTCCAGTATTAAAACGATTATTTCGCTTTGAAATGTATCCGAATATTAATGATGGCCACTGTTTTTGAAGACGTTACCTATTGCTGCCGGCACGGAATTCCAACTGAAATCGAACTCTGTGGGTTCTGAGGTAGTTTCTTCTAAGAGTTTCTGAAAGTGGCACGAATCTGCGAATGAAAATTGAACATTAAAAATTAGTTCATTTTGTTCAATACAAAATTCAACATTTTACATTTCTTACACGAAGAGTATCTGCTTTTATATTTTTAATAAAATTTTATTAGATTAATCGTTAACGTACTGTTGTAGCACAGTAAGAGTTCAGGTTCTTCGTCCTCGCAAAGATCCAATGCAGCCACTAGATGCGGCTTCGGTGTTCCTTCGACGTGAAGGATTCTGCTGCTTCCGGAGGCCGAGATCAACTCGAAATGGTGCCGAATACCACAGCAAAGAGTCCATTCGTTATTCACGTCAGGGTTCTCCATTATTGTTAATAACGACGGAGTCTCGCTGGCGTTGAATTCTTTCAGGTGCACGAAACCGTCTACGGTGTCCGTGTCTGCAGCGGAACACCACGCGGTCCACGCAGCGCTGTGCTTCCATTGCAGAACTGTTAAACGTCGGCCAACCGCCACGCACTATAACAAAATTATTATTGTGAATATAGAAATAATTTAGGAATAGATAACATATATCGACGTATTCTGTATGCAAAGACA
The DNA here is from genome assembly GCA_019453355.1 of Ceratina japonica. Classification (NCBI taxonomy): domain Eukaryota; kingdom Metazoa; phylum Arthropoda; class Insecta; order Hymenoptera; family Apidae; genus Ceratina; species Ceratina japonica. Next base: position 50,689 of record SMSR01015514.1, on the reverse strand, counting down.
GAGTCTATTAGTCCCTTAGTTGGGAACATCGTAAAGTAACTATGATGCTAAGAATAGAATAAGCGTATCAGTATATAAGAGAAGAATATAGAATAAGCGAATTATATAGAATAAGCGAATCATATATAAGAGAAGAATTAACATATTTGACCTGGAAAAGAACGTACCATACGTAGATGTGAGCCACCGGGCATAGTAATAGTGTACAAATGACATCCGCGAGTCCTCGGCAGCCTTCTATCCTTTATGTGAGCTCGTCCTCTGACCGCCAAAGGACGCACGTGAGTACGAGCGCGCCGTATCACGGGCTTGAATTTCGAAGTGGCTCGCGTGAAACTGTCGAAGTCGGTCTCCTCGGTTTCGTCGGCGTCGTCATCCGCATCGTCGTCGTCCCCGTTGTCCTCGTACTCTTGATCCTCTTCACGATCATTCGAGAGATCCGTGGTCCTGTTCACGGCACTGTTGTCGAACTCCCTCAGACGAAAAACGTACACGTTGCTCTCCTTGCCTTTGTCACCGGCGCGGAACAACAGTATCCCGTGTTGCTCGACCACGTCCAGCTGCTTAATTTGCACGGACTCGTCAAATATTAACCTGTGCGATAGACTATCTGGAATTGATTTCGGAAACGCGATTTGAATATACAGAATCGTGGCTGGAACGGTTCCAAATTTTATGTTAGTATATATGACAATGTGAGTAATAATATGAAATGCGCATTTGATTCTCTTGTAAACGCATAGAATCCGAAATTTAAGGATGTTCTGGAGGTACAATCGGAGACAAAAGTACATAAATGCTATATGCTGTACATAAATACTATGAAGTTTGTGTTTTTGACCTTTTATAATGTGAGTCTTAACTGGACGTTATAAAATGTTTGATTCTGTTAAACCGTTGGCGAGAGTGTCCCGTTTCTAACTATTTTTAATCGTTGTTGTAGATTAACACTTGATAAGGGCTTACAAATGAGCCGAAACGTTGTACTTTACAATTATCTTATGGAAATAAACTGACTCTTGTTCGGTCATTTGATTTGATTGTTGAGGCATTCGTCCAAGAATAACAGGTCGTTTTGAGTATTATTAAAAGTACATAAAATTCGAAATTCGTCAATATATTGGCAATGAAAGCTATTTATTATGTATATTTTGTATTAAAAATATAGATTAATTTCGAAAGCTTTTGTTTAATTAGTGAATTGCTTCTCATACTGGCTTTTTAATCAAGTTTCCGTAATATTAGAAAAGATTCTAAGTGACTTTTGTGAATGATTGTACCCTCTGATTTCAACTTGAAGAAACTAAATTGGTGATGTTGAATATAGATAATTACCTAATAAAAAGTCAAAAATAAATATTTAAATAAAACAAAAATACTTCAGAAAGCAATATTTATAATTACTAATAAACATCTCAAATTTGTATAACATTATGTTCTGATGACATTTTGTAGTAGTTTATAATGTTTTCTTTTTTAACTGTTCAGTGAGCATTAATAAATTTTGTATATTGATTAATTACATAGTGTTTACTATAGTATATAGAAAAAATATGAAGTTTATGGCAACGTTTTTTCAAGGTTTAAATAGGATTTGAAGTGAAATGTTCAGAATTCTCCATAAGAAGACGTGTTAAAATGTGCAAACTTTAAATTGCTATAATTTTTAAACGATGAAGTGAATCGAAACCAAACTTTGATAATTGCATTAATATAGTAGAAACTATGTTTTGTTAACGTTTCAAGAATTTCTGAACGTTTTTATATACCTCCAGAACATCCTTAATGATTTGCACTTGTACAATAAGCTTGTTTTACCTTCGACCAAAAATGTCCCGTTGTCAGTGGCAAGGATCAGCTTGTTATCGAGCCAAACGTCACCGCAAACGACCTCGTGAGGAAAATCCGGATAGATGCATCTCGGTTCCCACGGCCTCGGCTTCAACGGACCAGCCGTGGCCAAGGACGTTGGCGCCAAGCCTCTGACGATAACCTCCAGTTTGAGGGCCTGGCCGACGCGCACCATCTCCACAGCACGCGTCTCCTCGCGACGTCGACCTGGAGCCTCCACCACATCCGACAACGCTCGTCGGTTTAACATACTCTGCGAAAATTCGATCGGTTTTCCTTTCTACGGGGGGCGGGAACAGCCAATACACCACATACATTTGTGTCCACTTTCCACTTAATAATCTTTCTTTTATTTAGCTCAAACGGATCGTGAGAATTTTGGTGCCTTTTCTAGGAATTTGTGCAGGGAAGTGCGTTAGTGCGGTGGAACTTCGATTTGAATTTAATCAGCAATTAATCAATTGTTAACTTAAATTAAATTTTGAAACACGCATGGTGTGTATAAGTTGTGCAGGGTCACAGACAGCTTGCTCGCTGCTCATGTAGAGACTTACGTTGCTCTTACTCTCCTGCGAATGTTCTTGATACATATCGCGCAGAAGAGCGTCGAGAGTTCTTTCTCTTTTTTGGGCGAACGTTGGGGTGTTGAACGTGGCTTTCTCGCCGTTGATCAGCTTCACGAGAAGATTTTTTTTTTCTCCAAACTCCTTAGTCTTTACATCGAAATTAACACACATCGAGGACGGGGCACACTTGATTGATTTATAAATTTTATTCTAAAAGAAAATGAATAAATTCTTATACGCTTACTTTTATCTTTAAATATAATATTTGATTCAAACAGTTATTTTTTAAAAATATTCTTTTACTTTGCATCAGTTATATCTTTATCTCAAGATTTTGTTTAGTCATACCTAATTTCATGTAGTAGTCATACCTAAAAGTGATTCCCAACTCGGTACCATCTCTAAGTTGAAGCAACCACTTCCAAAAATAATTTCTCATTTTTCTCATTTCTCTTACCGTTCTTATTTTTTACTCTTTCACAAGTAATTCCTTATTCGTCCTCATGGTTTTTATCTGCTTAGGTAAAGAGTAGTATACACGTACGTATAATTATCCGTCCGCAATGTGTCGGCAATCAGGCAAACTCTCACGTAAGTTTTTTTTAGATCAAGCTTCATAAAAAAAGCGCCTTCGTATCGTATAAAATGAAAAGAAAAAACAGGAATCACATGTAACCGAACAGTTTTTTTTCTGCTTAAAAGACGCCAAGGGCACTTTTTGCAAGTATGATTAATCATCGGTCTATTATAGCAAACTTGTTTTCCAGTACTCTTGCAACGGCAGTAAATCCTAACTACACTTTTCAACGCATAGAACTCATGCACTCTATCGGCCGTCAATCCTACCGAGGCACGAGCTTCAGGTACAGCTGCGAAATATCATTACAACCTGGAAACATGAAGCATTAATTATTATCTCAGCATGTTGTGACAGACGTGACAGCATCAATCTAATACGCAGAATAACTAGTTTAATAAGAATTAAATAAGATAAAAAATTAAATAAGAATAAAAAAGCAATTTTCCATTTATTGAATAAAATATATTATTAGTTAATTTTGTTTTATACGCATTTACTTATTTCTGCAATATTGGAACACATTTCAAATTGATGTCACTTTTTTAATGTTGAACTAAACAACTAAATGCTTTCTAATATCCCAAAGAAAATGAAGTTTTTTGTTCTATTATTAAACAAGTGATTTTTAAATTTATGGGAATCATCGCATCCCGAGTCAAAATTTAATTTCTGTTTTAAACCTTCAAAGTCAAGAAATTCCGGTTTAAATCTTCAAATCCTTCATGTAATACTGTTTTTGTTCCCCTAAATCTTACGCAGTTCTAGTAATAAAGATTACCTCTCTCTTTCTCTCTCTCTCAAACAAGATTGTTTCTTTTATCAAATATACTGTAAGTATATTTTAGATGCTAATTATAAATTATCTGTCATTGCTTATAGCTAGTTAATACTCGATTCCTGTCAATAATTACTCATCACTATTTTTAAGAAAATGGTTTAGTGATGGTTTAATGAAATTTTAGAATGGAAACAATATTGTTTGATTATTACTACTTGTGTTAATAATAATTACTTAACCACTTAATATTTGATATTTAAGGCTGCTAAATACGTTGACTATAGTTTCATGAGGAATATTAAAGTTATTAGATTTAAATATTTATTTTATTACAAAAGCTTGTGTAGTTATTTTTTTATTTACCAAATTTAATTATCTGCGCGTTAACAGGTTTATTTTTAAGAGTTTCCATCAATTTAAAAAAATTAAGTCGACAATAGTTTCTGACATTTGGTAAATAAAACAGTAACTGTATTAGCTTTTATAATTAAAACAATTTTGAATATTGTTTAATACTTTTTTTAGTTCTATTATCAAAGTATAGTATAAATGCTAGTATTTTCGTAGCAATATGACAGAGAGGGCTTTTAGGCTCAAATCAGAATCAACAAATTCCGATAAAAATAAGGACCTCGAGGCCAAAAGAGTAAAATGATATAAATTCCGTTTCAGGCCTCAACTTGTCTAAAGCGGACGTAAGTAGAACCTCGAGGTCATAATAAGACTTTAATGCTTATGAAAAAATCTCTATCATACAATTTCACTTTAGACCTCCAAAACCTTGTGTAGAACTAAGAGGTTTAAATCAGAATTAAAATTTCGAGTCGGGAATGCTTTCTAATATCCCAAAGAAAATGAAGTTTTTTGTTCCAATATTAAACAAGTGATTCGATTTTTAAATTTATGGAAATCATCATGTTTTCAAATTTTGTACTTAAACTGGCATTCAAGGCTAATACAAATAAAATAATCCGTTTGGAAATCTTGAATTTAGAGTAACTTGTTACCTATTATTTAATATTATTAGATAAATCTACTTACGTCCCTATAATTCTCAACCAGCGAAATAAAACATCGCGACGACGACTTAAATTTATTTTCTGAACCGTGGCGGAATTGCGTTCGTCGGCGTTGGCGTCGGGCTGCTGCTGCAGGATCTGCTCAACGCTCTGTGAGGCTCGACAGTGAGGAAAGTCTTGTCGGTGGTCGGCGGCGTGGAGATGATTTCCGGTTCAGCCGGACTTGGACACCGGCGTTGCGTACAGGTAGATAACGTGCTCCTTGACAATGTTTGTAACGGAATCTGATAGATTCTAATCGGTTTCCAGTCGCCCTGATTGTCTGTAGAAAATAAGCACGTCCTTTCGTTGACAACGTGAATTATTACAACAGATACATTTTCCGTGCAAATTAGATATTCCATAAAAATACATTTACGGTTATCTGTAATAAATTTTATGACTATAATTCACCTGACAATTTTACTAAACGGTAGAAGATATTGTCAATCCTGAATAGTTTACAATTGATAGAATGTCTTCATCAGACATTCATTATAGTAGAACGCAACATGTTCGCGTTGCGCAAACGGTTGGAAAATTGTGATGGTATTGAAAAGATGGATTGGTGCATACTTTGCAGATTGGATCGAGAGGACGATGATTGCGCGAGAGCTGGCNTATTACAACAGATACATTTTCCGTGCAAATTAGATATTCCATAAAAATACGTTTACGGTTATCTGTAATAAATTTTATGACTATAATTCACCTGACAATTTTACTAAACGGTAGAAGATATTGTCAATCCTGAATAGTTTAAAATTGATAGAATGTCTTCAGACATTCATTATAGTAGAACGCAACGTGTTCACGTTGCGCAAACGGTTGGAAAATTGTGATGGTATTGAAAAGATAGATTGGTGCATACTTTGCAGATTGGATCGAGAGGACGATGATTGCGCGAGAGCTGGTGGACTGGAAACCGGTTCCTCCTTGTCCGAAGGTTTCGAGTCCAGTCGAATCCTCTCGCACTTTCCCGGTAGAAACTCCGGCGCCGTCGTTGAGAAGTATATGTCCTGCTTCGAAGTGATCAGGTTCAGATTCGGCATGGCGATCGTATGCACCAGATTCCCGTTTATTATCAACCGTATCTCCATCGTGTCGTTCGTGAACGCGATCACATAGGGAAAGGCACAAGCTGAAAATCGTTAAAGCAGAGAATATACTATGTATAGACACGAAATTTTTCATATACAATGGCTCTCTCTAATGTTCGGACACATTTGAAAACGAAATAAGTTTTTAAGTCTTCTAACATGTATAAAAAATGAAGTTTATAAGTCCAGTATTAAAACGATTATTTCGCTTTGAAATGTATCCGAATATTAATGATGGCCACTGTTTTTGAAGACGTTACCTATTGCTGCCGGCACGGAATTCCAACTGAAATCGAACTCTGTGGGTTCTGAGGTAGTTTCTTCTAAGAGTTTCTGAAAGTGGCACGAATCTGCGAATGAAAATTGAACATTAAAAATTAGTTCATTTTGTTCAATACAAAATTCAACATTTTACATTTCTTACACGAAGAGTATCTGCTTTTATATTTTTAATAAAATTTTATTAGATTAATCGTTAACGTACTGTTGTAGCACAGTAAGAGTTCAGGTTCTTCGTCCTCGCAAAGATCCAATGCAGCCACTAGATGCGGCTTCGGTGTTCCTTCGACGTGAAGGATTCTGCTGCTTCCGGAGGCCGAGATCAACTCGAAATGGTGCCGAATACCACAGCAAAGAGTCCATTCGTTATTCACGTCAGGGTTCTCCATTATTGTTAATAACGACGGAGTCTCGCTGGCGTTGAATTCTTTCAGGTGCACGAAACCGTCTACGGTGTCCGTGTCTGCAGCGGAACACCACGCGGTCCACGCAGCGCTGTGCTTCCATTGCAGAACTGTTAAACGTCGGCCAACCGCCACGCACTATAAAAAATTATTATTGTGAATATAGAAATAATTTAGGTATAGATAACATATCGACGCGTTTCCGTATGCAAAGACGGAGTCTATTAATCCCTTAGTTGGGAACATCGTAATGTAACTATGATGCTAAGAATAGAATAAGCGTATCAGTATATAAGAGAAGAATATAGAATAAGAAAATTATATAGAATAAGCGAATCGTATATAAGAGAAGAATTAACATATTTGACCTGGAAAAGAACGTACCATACGTAGATGTGAGCCACCGGGCATAGTAATAGTGTACAAATGACATCCGCGAGTCCTCGGCAGCCTTCTATCCTTTATGTGAGCTCGTCCTCTGACCGCCAAAGGACGCACGTGAGTACGAGCGCGCCGTATCACGGGCTTGAATTTCGAAGTGGCTCGCGTGAAACTGTCGAAGTCGGTCTCCTCGGTTTCGTCGGCGTCGTCATCCGCATCGTCGTCGTCCCCGTTGTCCTCGTACTCTTGATCCTCTTCACGATCATTCGAGAGATCCGTGGTCCTGTTCACGGCACTGTTGTCGAACTCCCTCAGACGAAAAACGTACACGTTGCTCTCCTTGCCTTTGTCACCGGCGCGGAACAACAGTATCCCGTGTTGCTCGACCACGTCCAGCTGCTTAATTTGCACGGACTCGTCAAATATTAACCTGTGCGATAGACTATCTGGAATTGATTTCGGAAACGCGATTTGAATATACAGAATCGTGGCTGGAACGGTTCCAAATTTTATGTTAGTATATATGACAATGTGAGTAATAATATGAAATGCGCATTTGATTCTCTTGTAAACGCATAGAATCCGAAATTTAAGGATGTTCTGGAGGTACAATCGGAGACAAAAGTACATAAATGCTATATGCTGTACATAAATACTATGAAGTTTGTGTTTTTGACCTTTTATAATGTGAGTCTTAACTGGACGTTATAAAATGTTTGATTCTGTTAAACCGTTGGCGAGAGTGTCCCGTTTCTAACTATTTTTAATCGTTGTTGTAGATTAACACTTGATAAGGGCTTACAAATGAGCCGAAACGTTGTACTTTACAATTATCTTATGGAAATAAACTGACTCTTGTTCGGTCATTTGATTTGATTGTTGAGGCATTCGTCCAAGAATAACAGGTCGTTTTGAGTATTATTAAAAGTACATAAAATTCGAAATTCGTCAATATATTGGCAATGAAAGCTATTTATTATGTATATTTTGTATTAAAAATATAGATTAATTTCGAAAGCTTTTGTTTAATTAGTGAATTGCTTCTCATACTGGCTTTTTAATCAAGTTTCCGTAATATTAGAAAAGATTCTAAGTGACTTTTGTGAATGATTGTACCCTCTGATTTCAACTTGAAGAAACTAAATTGGTGATGTTGAATATAGATAATTACCTAATAAAAAGTCAAAAATAAATATTTAAATAAAACAAAAATACTTCAGAAAGCAATATTTATAATTACTAATAAACATCTCAAATTTGTATAACATTATGTTCTGATGACATTTTGTAGTAGTTTATAATGTTTTCTTTTTTAACTGTTCAGTGAGCATTAATAAATTTTGTATATTGATTAATTACATAGTGTTTACTATAGTATATAGAAAAAATATGAAGTTTATGGCAACGTTTTTTCAAGGTTTAAATAGGATTTGAAGTGAAATGTTCAGAATTCTCCATAAGAAGACGTGTTAAAATGTGCAAACTTTAAATTGCTATAATTTTTAAACGATGAAGTGAATCGAAACCAAACTTTGATAATTGCATTAATATAGTAGAAACTATGTTTTGTTAACGTTTCAAGAATTTCTGAACGTTTTTATATACCTCCAGAACATCCTTAATGATTTGCACTTGTACAATAAGCTTGTTTTACCTTCGACCAAAAATGTCCCGTTGTCAGTGGCAAGGATCAGCTTGTTATCGAGCCAAACGTCACCGCAAACGACCTCGTGAGGAAAATCCGGATAGATGCATCTCGGTTCCCACGGCCTCGGCTTCAACGGACCAGCCGTGGCCAAGGACGTTGGCGCCAAGCCTCTGACGATAACCTCCAGTTTGAGGGCCTGGCCGACGCGCACCATCTCCACAGCACGCGTCTCCTCGCGACGTCGACCTGGAGCCTCCACCACATCCGACAACGCTCGTCGGTTTAACATACTCTGCGAAAATTCGATCGGTTTTCCTTTCTACGGGGGGCGGGAACAGCCAATACACCACATACATTTGTGTCCACTTTCCACTTAGAATCTCTCTTTTATTTAGCTCGAATGGATCGTGAGAATTTTTGTGCCTTTTCTAGGAATTTGTGCAGGGAAGTGCGTTTGTGCGGTGGAACTTCGATTTGAATTTAATCAGCAATTAATCAATTGTTAACATAAAATTAAATTTTGAAACACGCATGGTGTGTATAAGTTGTGCAGGGTCACAGACAGCTTGTTCGCTGCTCATGTAGAGACTTACGTTGCTTTTACTCTCCTGCGAATGTTCTTGATACATATCTCGCAGAAGAGCGTCGAGAGTTCTTTCTCTTTTTTGGGCGAACGTTGGGGTGTTGAACGTGGCTTTCTCGCCGTTGATCAGCTTCACGAGAAGGAATTCCCGCAGGTTGTACGGGTCCTCGAACACCGGCGGACAAGGTAGACTCGGCCCGAATAGAGGTACACTTTCGTCGCAGTAAATGGCTACACGCCATTCTTTCCCATTTTCTTCAGCTGCTACCACGGCGAATACGTCTGCACGTTTATTATATTAATTATTACATGCAAACAATATAAGTATTTTAAGACTAAAATTGAATAATGTAACAAATGCGAGCAATAATACAGATTATTTTAAGAAAATTTCTATCTAAGTGAAAATAAATGAATTTCTTCTCAACATCTGATTATTTGACAGTAAAACTTAACAGTAAATGAAAATAGCCCAATTACAAAGAGGATAATTACATTACTTGGAGGCGTTGATTTTTATATTTGTAAAAATTGAAACCTTACGCGTAAATTGACTTCTAATGCAGTTCGGGTTGAACGTGTCTATCGCGTTAGGGTCGTCTGTGTAAACGATATTAACGATATCGTTCCCGATATGCCGTTTTCTCTCCAGCTGTTGCGGATTATCCTTTGAATAGGGAAGCATCGTGCTTACATGATACATCACCTCGTGGCCCGCGTATACCGTGTAATAACTTTCTTTCCCGGTCATATCTCCTAGAAACGCGCACAGAGAAAAATTGCACACGTTACCTTGTGGTGCGATGTACTAGAAGCGAATGAAAAAAGCAAACTTCATCAAAACATGCATTTATCTCAAGTCAAGATATTTTCATGCTTCGTATACGTTTAAGCTTCTATCAAAAAATGAAACTTTTTTTTATAAATGTTCTATGCGCTAGTGTGATACGATTAAATTTTAAATATTTCAATTTTATATATGTTTATGTTTGAAACCTATTAGTAAAGAAATGCTTGTATCATGTACAATACATTTGAAAGCGTGAATCATGAAAATCGAATTCTAATGTAGCGACGTAAATGTGGTACCTTTTACGTCTAAACCGCCTCGATACTTGTCCCAGTTCTTCAGTTGTACCCTCTCGCCCAGTATTTCAAGGAAGTTATTAAAACCTGGACTACCTTCCTCTGTAAATGAGNTAGTAATAATCAAACAACATTGTTTCCATTCTAAAATTTCATTAAACCATCACTAAACCATTTTCTTAAAAATAGTGATGAGTAATTATTGACAGGAATCGAGTATTAACTAGCTATAAGCAATGATAGATAATTAGCATCTAAAATATACTTACAGTATATTTTATAAAAGAAACAATCTTGTTTGAGAGAGAGAGAGAGAGAGAGAGAGGTAATCTTTAATACTAGAACTGCGTAAGATTTAGGGGATCGAAAACAGTATTACATGTAGTATTTGAAGATTTAAACCGGAACTTCTTGACTTTGAAGGTTTAAAACAGAAGTTAAATTTCGACTCGGGTTCTCTCATCCCATGAAAGTTCACCAAAATTTAATAGAGTCATTATGTAAACAAAATCTACTCGTACGCTAAATTTTAGATTTTTCGTAATTTTAAAACTGTTACCGGTCGAACCTCTTTAAGTCAGAATTGTGATCAAGACCGCATTTTTGCATCTCGTGTAAAAGTATTCAGACTTTTTGAAGTTTCTAAATTATATCTTACAATTAGCCCCTCCATTTTTTAATATCTTAAATTCAATTAGGATTTAACTATAACAAACTATTTATTTTTGTCATGTACACAGGATGTTAGCGAAATCGTAATACAACCCGCAAGGGGATGATTTTTCACATAAAATCTAGTCGAAAACAAAGAATATAATTTTTTCATACGGGACGTTTTCGAGAAAATTGAGTTTGAAAATTCGTTAGGACAGAGTTTATTTTATTCGCACAATCTAGTTTGCAATTTCTATAGAAGAAAGGAAATTCAGATTTTGGAAGTCACTGAGATTTAAAAATTGATTGGTTAAACTTGAATTTTCAGTCTATTTACCATTAGACAACATTTCGTCGTCGGTGGTTTGTCCTTTTTTCGCATATATTATGCCGAATTTGAAGTTCACCGAACCTTCCTGTTCCTCCAGTAACAGCAGATCCTACAACGTGAAACATTGACAAAAAAGTCAGCATTTGTCAATGTTCACTAGTATAAAACTGAGGAAAGTATAAAAAGCTTGAACTGATAATATCGTGAAAATAGCATAATTTATATAACGTAATATTTATTTATTTTACGGATATATAAATTGTTATTAGAGTCTAACGAAAGGTTTTGAAAACCTACCTTTTGAATTTCTGGAGAGAATACTTCGCGGGGCGCCTTGTCGAGTTTGTCAAGTCCAAAGAAATTGCTGAAATTTTAGTCGTCAATCATTGAGCATTTACTCGCGCTTATCTCTTTTTTCTTTTTTATTTTTTAGACAAGAGGAGGGTGTTTACCTGAGAATATGTCTGATTGTCATCGTTTTGTTCGCAGAGTATGGCAGCGATATCTTCTGTGCACCCTAAATTTGTTGTCATTTTATTGCTCCGATTAAAATTGTTCTCACTCATCTTTAAAATACAGTTTTTAAAAACTACGGTAATCCTCCCTTACATGAACATCTATTATTTGAATATCTTTCAATTTATTTTTTTTTCATATTTAAAAGTATTTAATAACTTTTTAATTTCTCATGTTATTTATTTAGACACGATTTACAGAATTAATGAATATTTTCTATAACATGAATTTTACAATATTTTCAATTACGTCATTTTTGAAGTTTTCTTCTTAACTTGTTTTCATCATAAATAATTACCGATGAACGATTTGTATCGATTGCGTTATCGGCGAGCGAATGACTCGACTTATTTACCAAGAACGTCTATCCCGTACGCGTAATTGTCGGGGAGATAGCATCGGAGCGACAATAATTGAGCAATTACGTCTAATTTTAGTGCATGACAAATACTCACAGTTTTTCGCCATAGAATCACTCTGTAATGCGGTACGTATTGGTCACTGACTTCGCTTGTTACGACTGACAGAAATAGTGGATTCCTCTCGTGATCCGCGGCGACGTAATTTTGATGCACTACAGACAAACATGTTTTAATTTTATTTTATTTCATTTATATCATAATTTTTATTATATTGACGTATAATCATAAAAAGAAACATTAGATGCGCCGGTATAAATAATTCAATGCATCNTGCGGTACGTATTGGTCACTGACTTCGCTTGTTACGACTGACAGAAATAGAGGATTCCTCTCGTGATCTGCGGCGACGTAATTTTGATGCACTACAGACAAACATGTTTTCAATATAATTTTTATTATATTGACATATTATCATAGAAAAAAGCATTAGATGCGCCGCTATAAATAATTCAATGCATTTACTTTGTTAACTGGAATATTTTTGGTTCTCAGAAATGAATTATTTAATTATTAACTCCCAGAATGAATGAATTTGAATTCACAGAGAAAAAACGAATTTCATTATGAAATTTATTAAAGTAAAATATAAAATTGTATATAATATTGTTACTGCGATGCACGAAGTAATTTTGAATTGAGAACGAATGGCGAATACAAAAACGCAATGGGAACAACGCGATACTTTTTTTTTCAGTACGAGCGTTTTGTGCTTCGTGAAGCACATTTTCCGGTCGCATGTATTCCTTGTCTATGCAGTACATATCTTTGATTCCGTCTATCATTTTTGTCAGTGCATATGCATTCATATGAGTCCCAGCATTTACGAACATAATTACAATTATGGAAAAATGATAAGCATTTTTTAATTTTAGATATGAATATTCATATAGTTTCCTATTTTATTAATAAATCATGAGTAAAAAAAAGTGTGTTGAAACAATTAAAGATGTTCTGGAGGTACAATCGGAGACAAAAGTACATAGAATTCGAAATTCGACAATATATTGGCAATGAAGGCTATTTATGATCACTTTGATAATTGCTAAAAACTATGTTTTGTTAACGTTTCAAGAATTTCTGAACGTTTTTATATACCTCCAGAAATCCTTAAATTAAATTGCTATGATATACATGGTTCTCGAAAGGCAAGATTTTCTAACACGACAGGGAACGGATCAAACGAATAATTGCAACGAACGTAAATTAAAGCGATGTGTAATACTGAACGGAGAACAGCTGCTGACTTATGCGAGCGTTATCTAATGCACTTGCTTATCTAAAATCCTTAAAAATACCGTGCATGCACTCTACTCACGTTTTCCGAGAAAGTATTTGAAGTACCAACGCGTTTGGTACTCGGGATTTTCCAATATCGGCGTACTCGGCGATCCAAACATCTGCACATGTTGAAAATTTTAGTTTTTAGCTTCACCCGTTTTTTCCTACGTGCAATCTAACTTCGATGTATGGCCAAATGTAGTCGAAAAACGAAGGTTAAATAATAACGCAGGCAGAATATAAAAAAGGTACAGATGTCGTTTAATTTGCTGCCATACTGCGTACCGTCTGTCTCATTAATTCTAAATTACAATTTCATTACAATAAATTCTTTATAATTTTATTTACAAAACGTCTGAATAAATAAATGTAGTCTACGTTCGTTATAAAAATAATGATTAACGTGACTAAAAAAAAACCGATTGTTAAATTTTACTCGACTTTTCAATGCTTTACGATATTCTGTTGCTCGTTAGCACCGGAATAAAAAAGGCTATTGCAATATCAACGTAATACCTGCTACAGTGAAGCGATAAATTGGTCTCCAATATCACTCAATCATACTTCCGTCGGTTTCTGTTTACGAGCCTTTATTACGTCCCAGTTGTGTGTTGTGTACAGGTACGAAAAATCGAATCTTATTACATCAACACCGTTATTATTAACAAAATTTCTATTACGTTCAACCGATTTATAAGTTTACGCTATTTTATGAGAATTGTCAGAATTTATACACCGACTCGAGAGAGTAAATCGATTTTAATAAAAATTGAAACCTACATTTGATAACAGACTCCAAAATTGTTGTAATACAATTTTTTTCTCCAATCTGCGGAAGCTTTTTGTAGTTAAGTTACGTTGGGCACGTACAGAAGTTTATTTTTCAAAACGCTTTGTCCGCGTCGCCTTCAGCGCGGCGAGTTTTAATTAACCGTTTTGAGAAACGAAACTGTAAATTTGCCGCCAGGGCCAGTGGTTAAAAGAAATGAAAAAAATTCATACACTCTCATGGAATTTTAGGAAAATAAGACGGCGAGAAGGAACAGGAGCAGCGTGTTTATCAGTGGCAGCAAAAGAATGAGTTTAAATGAAATTTCATGGCGAGAGATGAACAGCGGGCGAAGGAGGGGGGGAAAACAGAATGGATGGTATAGAAAGAAAGAGAGACGTAATTACACTTTTCTTACTTCCTCTTTCTCGCCGGGGGAGTCCCCGTTCTCCACTCGGAATCTTCTCCCATTGTCGATGCCGTCCTGCTCGATCTGCGGCAGCTAAAAGGACGATGTTCAAGTGGGTCAACGTTAGCCATTAGACCGTGAGAACTGCGTTTAAGGTAGTTGTTGCCCAATATAAGTCAAAACAAAGCTTAAAACTAAAAATACAAGATTTTTTATGTATTAAAAAACCATACATTAAAAAAGATGAATTTTAGTTATTATATTATATTATACAATGAAAAAATAAGTATTTTCAATAAGAATTATACTCTCGTATGATTCAAGTTGTTAAAACTGAGAAAAAAACGTTGCAACGTCGCTCTGTCGCAGTACTACCATATAGTACTATTTATGTGTCAGTGACTTCACACGGGCTATTGCATAATCTGAAAAATGTCTTCGACTACAGTAACTACCTTCAATCCCTTCTGTAATCTAACCACTCCTTAATGAATTTGAATGTAGCGGCAAAAGGAGACGTTGCTACATCGATCGAACTTCTCATAGCCATCGTGAAAAATGATCAAACGATAACATTTAGATTAATATTACTCCGTAACTAGATGGTCAAAAATTTCAATAAAAATCCATGTGTTTTATTATAGCTTACACTCATTTTGTCTTGATTTTCAACTATTTGTCAATAATGATTTTATTACTATAACCGAAGAAAGATATTTTTCACGTGCCGTCACCATTACTACAACGTCAAAGTATAATAAAAATTGCGAATTTTTATTGACAATATCACAAAAACGAGATGGTCAATTGATTCAGGATTTTGCATGCATGTTCGTTGATACCTGTATTAATTTTGTACAAAATTTCAAGCAATTTTCAACACTTTCGATTTGGGAAACAACTACCTTAACTGGCGAAACAAGGGGTACAAATGGAGGCGAAAAATATACAGAAAGGGATCGCGTCCCACTTTTCGGAGGGCCATCGTTACGCACGGGAAATTNAAAATGTCTTCGACTACAGTAACTACCTTCAGTCCCTTCTATAATCTAATCACTCCTCAATGAATTTGAATGTAGCGGCAAAAGGCGACGTTGCTACATCGATCGAACTTCTCATAGTCATCGTGAAAAATGATCAAACGATAACATTTAGATTAATATTACTCCGTAACTGGATGGTAAAAACTTTCAAAAAAAATCCATATGATTGATTATAGTTTCCACTAATTTTGTCTTGATTTTCAACTATTTGTCAATACTCATTTTATTACTATAACCGAAGAAAGATATTTTTCACGTGCCGTCGCTATTACTACAACGTCAAAGTATAGTAAAAATTGCGAATTTTTATTGACAATATCACAAAAACGAGATGGTCAATTGATCCAGGATTTTGCATACATGTTCATTGATACCTATATTAATTTTCTACAAAATTTCAAGCAATTTTCAATACTTTTGATTTAGGAAACAACTACCTTAACTGGCGAAACAAGGGGTACAAATGAAGGCGAAAAATATACAGAAAGGGATCGCGTTCCACTTTTCGGAGGGCCATCGTTACGCACGGGAACTCTAGAAAAATGAACGCCGTTTCGCGACTTTGTTCTCTACCTGCCGTTCATTACGATCCGTTACATGGAACTCGGCTGTAATTAACTTTTGTATACACCGGTTTTATCTATCTTTATTTCCACGGACCCGACTTTTGTCACAGCGGTCTCTCCCGCGCATAAAGGACAAACGCGTTACCGGAAAAGAACAAAAGTTTAGTTATTTTTTGTTGAATATACTTGAGACTATATCAATTTTAATTAATTTAATTTATAAAAGTTGCATTCAATGTTGTTTATTAAATTTTTATTATATTTATTTAGTACATGAACATACTTTTCCAGTGAACATTTCATTTTCATACTCGTGCATATTTTATTTTTTTACGTGTGTCTGAAAAATTCAACTAGAAATATGGAATTGATGGAAAGACTCACCATTTCAACGCTGCCATAATATCGCCTGGAGAGAACACCTCTCCTGGAAATGGCATCTGTGGTGGACCTGTAACATCATGTAAGTCACAGTGCGATTATACATAGTTCGTAGTTTGGATAAATGCGAGACAGTATCGATTAGAATAATATTTTTATAATTCGCGTCTCGTTGCTATTGTTCGCTGTTCGCTTTCGCGGCTCGAAGATCGTTCAGCGAACGACTTCTTAAGTTCCACGTTGCATTTGGGATTAACAAAGNCGAAATTATCTGAACCATTATTCGCATCGGTACAATTCATAGATAAAAGTTATTATTCTTTTAGTACACTAAATTATTTAAATCGTAAGTTGTATTGAACTCTTCGTTATCAATTCTTCAGATCAATTCCATTAATTGTAGATAGTATAATCTACAAATTAAAAATTCTTTTAGAAATTTGGAACGATGATCTTTAGTAAGTACGATCAGTTCCTCCATGTTGTTTTAGACGTTAAATGTTTGAAGCTTCTACATGACGTTAGAATACTATTACTATTTTTAATGTGATTACTATAATATTACTATTTTTAATGTGTAGTGAATACTATTACTATTTTTAACGTGATTACTATTTTTAATGTGAACATTACGCATATAATACATCGTATTCTCGAAACGTTTTGCAGCTCTCAGATGCATATTTCATAAGTTTTTAAATATTTCGTATTCACATTACTTAGAAATGCATATAAGCATTATGCATGAATAAAAAATGTACGAAATTACAATTCACTACGTGGCGAGGATGCGATACAAAATATTCCCCGCCATCATTCTTTTCTACTTCCACGGAAAGGATAATAAGTTTATGTATAGTTCGTCCTACTTTCAACCATTTTTCCTCATGTATGTATATCTGTAATAAATCCTGTATCGTTCGAGAATAAATTTAACTTGAAAATTGAATCCAGCAACAAATCCAACGTAGTTTTGTTACAAGTAAAATGTAACATGCATTTTACATTTAAAGTGGATCCTCGTGTGTTAGATGAAGTTGAAGCTGAAGATTTCAACACAAAGATATATTATATTTTAAATAATCTGTAGCAATTATTAATTATAAGAAATTAGGTTTTATTCTTAAAGAATCTGCTTGTAGAAAGAATGATAGAAAATAGGGATAAATTTTATAAAAAAATGTCATTATATAATGTAAATGATAATGTGAATGAAATAATGTCGTATTGCAAATCAAGCAAGGAAATTCATGATATTTCTTATTAATTTTCTTATTAATCTTTTTAGTATAATAATAATATAATTATTGAAATTGTGATACAAGTATTAAAATTGTGATCTGGATCTCGAATTGCGATGGTCAATAGTGGTCGATAGTGAAAGAGTTAACAGCATCGATCTCAAGTCTCGACAACTATAATTAGCAATAAACCTCCATCGCTCAACCCTTTTAAAGATCAAATGCCAGTCATACTCGCGGACATCGATATCATTGACCGAGTTTCCCTGTTATAGAGGTCTGTAACCCTTTCGAGGATCGCGGACTAATGACACTGACCAACCTGCTCTAGTGTCCTTTCATTTATTTTCCCTTCTTATTTTAGCGACGGTAAACAGAGACAAGCCTGATTGATGAATTCGTTTTATTGACCCCTTCGCTAATGAAAGTTATCATTTACACAATTTCTAATTTAATTGAAATTTAAGGATAATTAAGGTTTAATTTATTATAAATAATAAATAAGAAATAAAAATAACACAATAAGAAATAAGGATAAATAAGGTTTAATATATAATTAAGGGGTATTTATTTAAGGTTTCTCAATAGTCTATGATTTGTTTGCTTATTTCAAACAAGTAAATTATTTGAAAATATAAACGATTACTTAATTTTTGAGACATTTAAGGTTTTTCAATAGTCTATGATTTGTTTGCTTATTTCGAACAACTAAATTATTTGAAAATATAAACGTTTACTTAATTTTTGAGACATTTACGGTTTTTCAATAGTCTATGATTTGTTTGCTTATTTCAAACAAATTATTTGAAAATATAAACGTTTACTTAATTTTTGAGACATTTAGGTTTGATATATATTATCATTTTCAAGAATTGAAAACAGATGTCAATCACATTATTCACTCTTTAACACGTGTTTTATGTTAAAGACAATTTGATTAAGTCTTTCAGAACAAAATTGTCAATTACTTCTTATTCCATAGCTTTCTATCTGATTACGTATTAAAAGTTGAAAACTTATTACTTGGCGCAAAGAGTGAACGAGAACCACAAACTTCATCCTTTTCACAGAACACCGCTATAGTAAAATAAATAACCAAAACATCTACTGCGTATTTCCNCGAAATTATCTGAACCATTATTCGCATCGGTACAATTCATAGATAAAAGTTATTATTCTTTTAGTACACTAAATTATTTAAATCGTAAGTTGTATTGAACTCTTCGTTATCAATTCTTCAGATCAATTCCATTAATTGTAGATAGTATAATCTACAAATTAAAAATTCTTTTAGAAATTTGGAACGATGATCTTTAGTAAGTACGATCAGTTCCTCCATGTTGTTTTAGACGTTAAATGTTTGAAGCTTCTACATGACGTTAGAATACTATTACTATTTTTAATGTGTAGTGAATACTATTACTATTTTTAATGTGTAGTGAATACTATTACTATTTTTAATGTGCAGTGAATACTATTACTATTTTTAATGTGTAGTGAATACTATTACTATTTTTAATATGATTACTATTTTTAATGTGAACATTACGCATATACATACATCGTATTCTCGAAACGTTTTGCAGCTCTCAGATGCATATTTCATAAGTTTTTAAATATTTCGTATTCACATTACTTAGAAATGCATATAAGCATTATGCATGAATAAAAAAATGTACGAAATTACGATTCACTACGTGGCGAGGATGCGATACAAAATATTCCCCGCCATCATTCTTTTCTACTTCCACGGAAAGGATAATAAGTTTATGTATAGTTCGTCCTACTTTCAACAATTTTTCCTCATGTATGTATATCTGTAATAAATCCTGTATCGTTCGAGAATAAATTTAACTTGAAAATTGAATCCAGCAACAAATCCAACGTAGTTTTGTTACAAGTAAAATGTAAGATGCATTTTACATTTAAAGTGGATCCTCGTGTGTTAGATGAAGTTGAAGCTGAAGATTTCAACACAAAGATATATTATATTTTAAATAATCTGTAGCAATTATTAATTATAAGAAATTAGGTTTTATTCTTAAAGAATCTGCTTGTAGAAAGAATGATAGAAAATAGGGATAAATTTTATAAAAAAATGTCATTATATAATGTAAATGATAATGTGAATGAAATAATGTCGTATTGCAAATCAAGCAAGGAAATTCATGATATTTCTTATTAATTTTCTTATTAATCTTTTTAGTATAATAATAATATAATTATTGAAATTGTGATACAAGTATTAAAATTGTGATCTGGATCTCGAATTGCGATGGTCAATAGTGGTCGATAGTGAAAGAGTTAACAGCATCGATCTCAAGTCTCGACAACTATAATTAGCAATAAACCTCCATCGCTCAACCCTTTTAAAGATCAAATGCCAGTCATACTCGCGGACATCGATATCATTGACCGAGTTTCCCTGTTATAGAGGTCTGTAACCCTTTCGAGGATCGCGGACTAATGACACTGACCAACCTGCTCTAGTGTCCTTTCATTTATTTTCCCTTCTTATTTTAGCGACGGTAAACAGAGACAAGCCTGATTGATGAATTCGTTTTATTGACCCCTTCGCTAATGAAAGTTATCATTTACACAATTTCTAATTTAATTGAAATTTAAGGATAATTAAGGTTTAATTTATTATAAATAATAAATAAGAAATAAAAATAACACAATAAGAAATAAGGATAAATAAGGTTTAATATATAATTAAGGGGTATTTATTTAAGGTTTCTCAATAGTCTATGATTTGTTTGCTTATTTCAAACAAGTAAATTATTTGAAAATATAAACGATTACTTAATTTTTGAGACATTTAAGGTTTTTCAATAGTCTATGATTTGTTTGCTTATTTCGAACAACTAAATTATTTGAAAATATAAACGTTTACTTAATTTTTGAGACATTTACGGTTTTTCAATAGTCTATGATTTGTTTGCTTATTTCAAACAAATTATTTGAAAATATAAACGTTTACTTAATTTTTGAGACATTTAGGTTTGATATATGTTATCATTTTCAAGAATTGAAAACAGATGTCAATCACATTATTCACTCTTTAACACGTGTTTTATGTTAAAGACAATTTGATTAAGTCTTTCAGAACAAAATTGTCAATTACTTCTTATTCCATAGCTTTCTATCTGATTACGTATTAAAAGTTGAAAACTTATTACTTGGCGCAAAGAGTGAACGAGAACCACAAACTTCATCCTTTTCACAGAACACCGCTATAGTAAAATAAATAACCAAAACATCTACTGCGTATTTCCATTCTACACATTCTTCTCAGGAGAAACCACTCTTTACAAAGACAATTCTATTTTCATGTAGTGTTTATAATTCTTTATGTATTGTTACGAAAGAGAAATTGTAATTCTTTTTCTAATTTTCTTTTATTACAGAAATTGTAATACTTTTTCTAATTGTTTTTTTTTTATAATATTGCTACATACAAAAAATTAATGTGTTTCTTTACTACTTCTATTTCAATGTTTCAATATCTTTTTCAATCCCCTTATTACTGTAACCCGATAATAGTATTTAGAAAAAAGCCTCGAAAGAAATACTATAGGAGGTAATTTAATGTTATCTCGTACAGATACTCTAATTAATAGTAAATAATGTGTAATGAATGCGAATGATNATCTTCAATTTTTGTATTTCCTCCTTTGATTTTTGGGTATTCCATATTTGCGTCTTAAGGTTTTCTTGATGTTCGGTAAGTTTTTGAAAATGGTTTATGCAATTAATGACGACCAGCTCTTTTTTATTGTTAATGCCTTTTAAACAAATTGTTAAGTTTACGTTCTCTTTTTCATATTTAATAATTTTTCATATTTATTTATTAATTTTCTTTATATGTGACTTCGTAAACTTGTTAATATAATAAGTATTAAAAGTTTTAAATATCAGTGTTCATAGATTAATATTTGTCTTTAGTGTCTTAAATGAGTTCTTTATATAAGTTCTTCAAATCATTCAGCGAAATTATCTGAACCATTATTCGCATCGGTACAATTCATAGATAAAAGTTATTATTCTTTTAGTACACTAAATTATTTAAATCGTAAGTTGTACNCCTGAATGCAGTAAATCACTGAAAAGACTTTTACGACGTAAAACCCCACCTTTCCTTCTATTTTTACGGAGTAAATTGGCCCTTTCCTTATTTATTGCACTTCTCTTTCCTACAAGTATTATTTTAAATTAAATTTAATTGATCACTTCAAACAAATTTTAGAACTGATAAAAAAACAATAACGTTTTATTATATAAAGTTTGCTAATTTCCTAATCATTTTAATATTTGCATTTTGGTAATAAAAATACTACCAATGAATTCATAAATTACGAATTAACGAATGTTATATTTTTTACTGCGCAGCTAACCAAAACGATTCTCGACTTGATATGCACACATGCAAAAATTTAATTTTCTTAATGGAAAAAATGAATTATATATTTAATATACAGTATAGTAATATTATAGCTTTCTGAAAGGTCTGTTCATATTTCTCGAACCTCTAGAGTTTAATCTGAGTTGTATTTCATTAAAATCTCTGCAGTCGAATATGAAATATAGAACTTTTTCCATCGCGTCGATTCGAGTGGCAAGTTTTATAAAAGAGACTCGGAGATAAACTGCAAAGTGGCGAGCATTTACCTAATATGATTTCAATTCGAACTCGAAGATAGTTCTCGAATCTCGATCTCGAAATTAGTTAGGATTCATTTGCATTTCAATCGAGTTTAAGTATAATACTATTACACGAATTATCCCGTTCCATCAATGCCAGGATTCGAAATCAGCAGCTTGCCAAATGGGTCGGTAATCGTTTCTCTACCAGCGAATGTAATGACAACTGAAGGAGGTTCTACCGGTAACAGTTTCAAAATTACGAAAAATCTAAAATTTAGCGTATGAGTAGATTTTAGTTAAATAATGACTGTGTTAAATTTTGGTGAACTTTCATGGGATGAGAGAAAAGTTCTGAAGATTTCAATTTAAATTGTTTTTCGCAAATATCTAAGTTCCTATTGGTTGGACGATACATATGCATCGGATCGAAATTATAGATTGATAAAATCTCTACAACAATCATTCTTGGTAATTTTTTCTTGTGGGCGACAGTTTTCAAAATAACACGCGGTAAAAACTTGAAGTTTTCGGAAGAATGATGTACGCGGCTTGCTTACAGTATATTTTATAAAAGAAACAATCTTGTTTGAGAGAGAGAGAAAGAGAGAGATAATCTTTATTACTAGAACTGCGTAAGATCTAGGGGAACGAAAACAGTATTACATGTAGGATTTGAAGATTTAAACCGGAACTTCTTGACTTTGAAGGTTTAAAACAGAAGTTAAATTTCGACTCGGGATTCCGTGAAAGTTCACCAAAATTTAACAGAGTCATTATTTAACCAAAATCTACTCATACGCTAAATTTTAGATTTTTCGTAATTTTGAAACTGTTAAAAAACCCTAACGCGGAAATTCTGACCAAATTTTTAAACACTTCGTTTCCTCTACATGCAATTTTCACTTTATCCCTTCGTTTAATCATCGAATAAGTCCGAATCGATCAAGGCGACTTCCGAGAACGTCGTCGATCAATTAACCCGGAAGTAGCTAGCGGACCGCAAAGCACAAAATGTCACCGTACGTCTCCCGATTCTGAGTGAAACGTTATCCTCTTGCGGGCTTAACTATCGCGGAGACGGACGATTTTATCGGTGCTCATCGTTTAAACGGGAGCAATTATTCTCCGCGACTGCGAACCGAGCGGAGGTCCATTCAAGTCGATCACCGGCAACGAACAATTCAACCGAGCGTTTAATAGCCGTGCGCAGCCACTGTTCACGGCGACGCGACGACCTCGATCTCGGCCACCGATCCACCGTACTCTTGGCATCGGCGAAAAAGTACGAAAGCGAGAAAGGATAAACGTGACGGAGATACGAGAAGAGGAGAAGATTAACACACAATAAGGATGACGTTCCTTCTCTCCTTTAAATATCATGAATAAAGATAAATAACGACGGTATGAATTTTAAGAAAGAAATCGTTTGCTGCTTTGTGATTTATGTGTACGTAGAATTTTTTTTATTGAAATGGGATCATTTTTATGAGGTAAAAAAATTATGATATTAATTTCAAAAATGCATACTTTTTGAATTTTCTTCAGTCGACTTTGAATTCGTTAAACGTATTAACTTTCAAATTTTACTTCCTATATTAGATATTTTAAAGAGGAGATGTTAATTTTAATTGTCTAGATTCAATATCATAGTTCAAATATCACTTCAGCAATTGCGAGTGAAGAATCGACAACTTACACTCGTACTTTCATTCATTCAACTTAACTTTACTAGAGATCTCCACAATTTTTTAAATTTCTCCCCTCCGTTTAAGTTTCAATCAACAGTACATGGTCACAATTAAGAACACAGGGAAGTGCACTGGAAGTCAGTCAGAGAAATGTACATTCGCTGTTGATCAGCGTGACGGATCCGAGTAGATCGTGGATTAAGGAGGAGAACGAACGATGAAAGAAGCGTCGCGTCGATGAGTTTGCCACGGGTCTGCAACCCCTACTGACAGTGCCAGGACACGACCCTTTTCCGAATGAGGACGCACACGACAAGAGAGCAAGCGAGAGCGAGATAGAACGGGAGAGAGACAGAGACGGACAGAGGGTGGAAGAGGGAGAGAGAGCGAAGTGTACTCGTAGTAACACGGCGACTCGACGACTGGCGCCGCGTCGTCGAGCTCATTGGCTCTCTTTTCCGAACCCCCTCCCTACCGCCCCCGCGGTCGCGTCGTTTCGTTTCACTTCCACTTACTGTCTTACCGCGGTGCGATCGTTCCACTCCGCTCCCTGCGACCGTCGCGCGTCTCTGTCCTCCTTATCAGTCGGCCGTGTGTCCTGTCCCGCACCATCTCCTCCTATCACTCCTCCTCCTCCTCCTCGTCGTCCTTCTCGCTCCGGTCCCGTTCTTTCCGGATTCTGCGTTTTCGACGCTGCCGTTTGGCCCTCCGCCGTGGTTTTCGACTGCCGTTAATTCACCCCTACATTTCTGTACTCTTTACATCCCCCTCCCTTCTCTATTATAAGTCAAACTCTTCTGACCAACGTTTATTAATGTTACAGGGGAATAACGGGACGATTATTTCCGGGTCCTGCGTCATGGACGGTGTTTGTCACTCCACTGTTTTCATAACATTTTATCATTGTCTCGTTTTGTTTTCGGTAACTGGTACAATTCGATTTGTTCCGTTATTTTTGAACACCCTGATTTTTGTAG
The DNA here is from genome assembly GCA_019453355.1 of Ceratina japonica. Lineage (NCBI taxonomy): Eukaryota > Metazoa > Arthropoda > Insecta > Hymenoptera > Apidae > Ceratina > Ceratina japonica. The sequence continues at coordinate 25,453 of SMSR01015514.1, read as the reverse complement.
TATAATTGTTGAGTTTTGTTAGGTTTTCAAAGAAAACTAAATTGTCAAAAATTAATCTATTCCCGTAATTTGTTGGACTCACTCAGTATATAAAACATTAGAAAATTATATATAAAAATCAATAGAGAAAAGGAACTTGATCTCAGGCGTTTTGTTTCCTTTCATCAATCGTTTCTTTGTTCTTCTCGTTAATTCTCTCCGAACGAGTCCATTTGTGAGCGTGTCACTTCTGATCGCGTGAATAAAATAAAAAGTTAATTCAGTTAAACGTACAAACTAGAGTATTTATTTAAACCCATTTCCAACAAGTTTCATATCTAATGCTTGGCTTTTTTAATTATTAGTGGTCAAAAGAGGTCGCTGTTTATCTTTTAGGTAAAAAGGTTATTATTAAGTACGTAATATTAAGAACATGGTGTGTACACGTGCAATGCGTAAAAGTATAATTTCGTTTATTAGTTGTAATCACAAATATAATGTTTAGTTTCTCATTTTCACATTAAACAATGATAATAGTAATTGATAGTATAAAGGTATTCATATATGATTGTATTATTTAATCCATTACCTCAATAATATTATAAGAATAATAAATCGAATTAAAGTGGCTTTGTTATATGTATGATATATGGTAGAATTTGTCATAATCAGATAACGAATTAACCCCGTTTCGCGCGATGCCATCAAATTTTACGACATTAAAACAAACACGAATGTGTCAAGATTTCTCATATTTTGATACCCTATATTCATACACGCATGAATATTACGAGGACGTACAGTAAAGAGTAATACTGAGCCAACACCCTTCAAAACTGAGTCTCTTAAGATCGATTCAAGTGGATCTTTTAATAGGTAAATTATTTTGTTAAATAATGTGTAAAATAAATAGTATAGTAGTAAATAATAGTTGGAAATAAATAATAGTATAGTAGTAAATAATAGTTGAAAATAAATAATAGTATAGTAGTAAATAATAGTTGAAAATAGTAGATTCAAGTGGATTTTTTAATAGTTAGGTAAATTATTTTGTTAAATAATGTGTAAAATAAATAGTTCGATAAATAACAGTTCGAAATAGTAGATTCAAGTGGATTTTTTAATAGTTAGGTAAATTATTTTGTTAAATAATGTGTAAATTAAATAGTTCGATGAATAATAGTTCGAAGTAGTAGATTCAAGTGGATTTTTAGTAATTAGTTAAATTATTTTGTTAAGTATTGTGTAAAATAAATAGTTCAATAAATAATAGTTCAAAATAGTAGATTCAAATGGATTTTTTAATAGGTAAATTATTTTGTTAAATAATGTGTATAATAAATAGTTCGATAAATAATAGTTGGAAATAGTAGATTCAAGTGTATTTTTTAATAGTTAGGTGAAATTATTTTGTTAAATAACGTGTAAAATAAATATTTGATAATTATGTAATTTCAAGTAGATAAATAAAGTACATAAAGCATGATATAAAATTAGGAACATGTAACTTGATCGGTCTTTTGGAAAGTGCTTTATTCTCGCCTGTTGCGAGGAAATGCCAGTCTTTCCTCCCTCGTATCCGATGGAACTAATCGTGTTTCCATTGATTACAACCGTATCCGGCCTTTCAAAAACGAGCAGATCTATTATCCCTTGAGTTTCCGTTTTTGTTTACCTCCGTTGATTGTCTTTTCGCTTCTGGTTTAGATTGCTCCGCACTTTTTTCTTGATGACGATTGTCGTTCCGCGTATCCTTCTGCAGTTCCTGGAGCCTTGTGTCCTCTGTGCATTGTTTTTATTTGCTACTCAGCTCCTTTTCAGTTTTAATTATAAGTGGACGCCATTTACTTGCTTTTCTCCCCGAAGTTGCGACTTTCTGTATTTTTCCTTTTCACCTCATCTTGTTGCATCTATTATTTAATTATTATTGATAGAAATAGAAAATGCGAACTGTGATATCCAATTAATTCAATACTGAGTAAACTAAATTCATTGTTATTTATTTTTTTATAAAAACTTTGCTTTATATAGATTTCTTATATACTTTCAACACTTTTTTTATTTAAGAACCACTATTTATTATTATATATTATTACACATTTGTTATTACATATTACTAAATCATTTATTATTGCATTTTACGCTACTGCTGTTTCGAAGTAGAGAAACCAAGATAAGGGTAGTTCTGCTTCGAACACGCAAAGCATGCATTGTCATTGTCATTCGTGCGGCAACCGCTCGCGGATAAGGTTCTATTTTTAGGGGTTGGGTTTCAGGTTTCATAAGGTAACCGAAAGGTAATTACGAAATGCGACTTTGCAATACGCGACGATGAATATAATAATATTCCATTGTATATCGATGTTGTTATCACAATATAGCGTTTTATGCAATCGATTATTCAATATCTCGACTGTGATAGGAATCAAATCTGCAGTTAGTAACTTCCATCTAACTTACCGACACGAACCTGCATTTTCTCGCCATGTTAACCCTTCAACGCTGTTGTTTATCGTTTATCAATAAATTCGAGCGATGGAAGGCAACGTGTACAATAAGATAACTGTTTTTGAAGGAGTTTGCTTTATAAATTGAATCGGACAAAATTATACAAAAATGATTCCTTTTATTTCAAATTGGAATGTTTCATTAATAGAAAACAACCTTATATTGAAGTTTTTTTATTCTCGAATATATTGATTTTGTCTCTTAATTCTGTACGTTATACTTCTATATGTATATTTTTATTTATAGTATACAAAGT
>SMSR01015514.1:0-20101 GCA_019453355.1 Ceratina japonica | reverse complement strand
GACTCAAAATGCAGTCCGTTTTTATTGTATTTTTTAAATAACTTTTCGCAAAATGTCAGGCTTAAAGTTTTTGAAATAACAAATTTATGACAATTCTAAGAGAAAGTGGTACGTTTCAAACGCGTTTTGCTCGAAACGTACAGTTTGTAAAATCTCAAAAATTACAAAATTTTTGCATTTTACTCTAATTAATACCAACCGCACGAATACCACCGTTTTAATTTTTTAATGTGTACATACATGATTAAAAACTTGTATAACAGATAGTATAGGTTTGAGAATAGGGGATGAATCGAGATGACGCAATTTCCGATACGTCCGCAAGACAAAATGCATAATCGGACACGGTCTATTTCTCTCGTGTTTTTGTGCATACACACGTTCCATTTACGTAACAGCATCTATTACTATGGATGTACATTCTATCGCTTAAAAGTTTAGCGTTTAGCACGTATCATATGCGTTTGATGAAAAAGAGCTTCTAAGTTTACATTTTTTAAGAAAAATTTGCAATTAGTAAAAAGAATTTTCGTATTCCATATTTTTAGCCACTTCAATCGTATTATTCAGATATCAATTAATAAAACAAATTGTATTTCGTGCGTCGTTTAATTGTGTTAATATAATAATTTCATACTCTAATCCTTCCTAATAGTAATTTTTTAAACTTTGTTATTTTCTCTTATATTATAATTTTTTATGTATTTGGTTTATCATATACTGAAAGATACACAATTACTGATTATAAAATGTTCATCACGTGTTATAAAATATAATATTTGGTTATAAAATATAGTAGAGTCCTCCAATAATTTGTACTCATGAAAAAATGGGAGAGCAAATTATTGCACATTATTTCTGATGTTTATTGGATCGACAGAAAAATAATGTTGGTCTTTAATAACTTTGTATATGTGGTTCACGCGTTACTGCCTTCACAAAATTTATTTTACGTGATAACAAACAACACTCTGAATGATCATTTTTCGAATCATATAACAAATATCATAACATTATACATATAGAAAAGAAGTAGAAGTTATAGACAGTAGAGTTGTATAGTTGAATTTTTTTGTTATTTTCCATTATTGATGTATCTAATTCTGGTTTTTCTAACATTTTCCTAATCATATACCGAATATCATAATAATATATGTATACAAGTAGAAGTTATGAACAGTAGACTTATATAGTAGAATTTTAATACATCTTTGGATATTTTCTATTATTGATGTATCTAATTCTGATTTCTTTAACATTTTCCTAATCATATACCGAATATCATAATAATATATGTATACAAGTAGAAGTTATAAACAGTAAACTTATGTAGTAGAATTTTAATACATCTTTGGATATTTTCTATTATTGTATCTAATTCTGATTTCTCTAACATTTTCCTAATCATATACCGAATATCATAATATTATATGTATACAAGTAGAAGTTATAAACAGTAGAATTATATAGCAAAATTTTAATACATCTTCGGATATTTTCCATTATTGATATATCTAACTAATTTTTCTTAACAGATCTGACTAGTCTATCTCGCTATACGTTTCGAAATATCATTCCGCGACACAAAGCAAGAGTTCTCGCGCAAAGCAACTTTAAGCAACACACAGAGTTTGTCCAATGTTNGTTACCTTGCATAAAAATTCGCAGTAATTAGCACATTTACCCTATCAAATATCATATTATATGTATAGAAGTAAAAGTTATAGACACAGTAGAGTTATTTATATGTATAGTAGAATTTTAATACATCTTCGGATATTTTCCATTATTGATATATCTAACTAATTTTTCTTAACAGATCTGACTAGTCTATCTCGCTATACGTTTCGAAATATCATTCCGCGACACAAAGCAAGAGTTCTCGCGCAAAGCAACTTTAAGCAACACACAGAGTTTGTCCAATGTTTATCACAGGTGAATCGCAACGCACACGTGTCAACGTGTGAAAGAGGTCTTATTAGAGCGTCACTGCATTCGGGTATTTGGTCCAGTATCTGAACAGTTCCCCTCGATATTCCTGCGCATTGTCTTTCCTCTGAGACTCCCTTTCGCCGATTCCCCAACGAACCGTGTACNTACGCACACTATCGCACCGTATCTGTGTGTCCCGAGTTCGGCTCCACTTCGGATTAGTAAAGAGAGAAGGCGAAACATCAGTCGTTGTCAGTCGGTTGCGCGCAACTTGGATTTTTGTATCAGGAGCAAGAGCGACGGACTGAGTTTTGCCTTCTCTCTCTACTAATCCGAAGTGGAGCCGAACTCGGAACACACGGATACGGTGCGATAGTGTGCGTAACTGGAGGGGCAGATTCTCGTTGGCTCCCGTCCTCAAACTGGTCACTCTGGTACCGTGCGCCCGCTTCGATCTCCTTTCTCTATCCTGCCCCCTCTCTATTCACGCCGTACCTTGTGTACGTACGTACGTACGGTTAGATATGGGCACGAAGTAACCCACCACGGTCGAGACTTCCACTTGGTCGAGCGTGATCGAAATTGATCGGCACGCGGCACAAAAGAGAGTACCGACCGACCGGCCGGCCGATGGTCGACCCAAGTGTCGATAGATAAAAGAGTTAATTATAAAGAGGCCGGGTATCAAAATCCGATACGTAGTTGTAAACGGCGAACGACGACCAATGAAGCCTTAGAGAATTCACCATCGCGCCGGTTCGCTCGATCGCGAAAACTCTGCATACAGGTTAGACGTCCCGTATATACGTGCACGCGCGTTACAAGCAACGGTTTATCGGGTACAGGGAAAGATCGATATCTAGCGGCACAGATGAGTTAGGGTTAGGATGGGGAGACGCTCGATTTCATACGGTATTAAAATAAAAAAAGAAGCGGACGCGAGAGAGTTTTATCCCGGTACAAGTTTATCTGGGAATCGACGTCGGACGTGTATATGTATATGTATGTATATCTGGGAACATGTGCGTAGGTAACACGGTGTTCAGCGACAATATTTTATTGATAAAGGTTTAGCCGGAATGGCGACCTTTCCGGTTCGTGGACTGCAAGCCGAACGTTATTCCTCTCAGGGGTTCTTTGTCGGATGCGAATGCAAGAATTGAGAACTATTGTATTATGGAGTGGTGCAAATAAATGAACTCCTTCGGATGAGTTTATGCACAGGTATGGATTTCCTGATCCGTTTCATAGTTAATGGTCCACACTTGAAGTTTCGAATACATTTCAATTGCTATCTAATGTCTACACAGCTATATTAACGTTGGGACAAAACGTGAGTCTTGTCGAAAGCAATAAAATTAACATAATGAATTTCTTAACGCTATTGACAATGTTTGCAATGCAGCTGCTGTAAATTGTTGTTCCAGGTAATGAAATCTAACATTTTTACGTACAAATCGTCACGATGGTAAGAATGTTATTTTTACATTATTAAAAAAATTTATAAAATACGCGTATATATATTATTATACTAATATATGTATGTATATATAATATATAATTTTTTTTTATACTAATATTAGATACTAATGGCAATTTTTGCATTGTAATTGTAAGTAAAATGTCCTCCCGAGTAACGAAATCTGATATCTGTAAATACAAATTTGTACAAATTGTTGAAATTGTAAGAATGACATTTTTACATTTTCTTAATTAATTTTAGAATTAGAAGCATTAGGCACCCAAACCCTCTAAAGCTGGTGAATCTGCTAATCAGGTATTCCTTTGATTAATATTTCCGGCGTGCGTGCCAGGATGACTATTTTATTGGCCCGAGATTTCAAGCTGATTGCCTCTAAGCGGTTAATGGATTACGTCCGGAAGCGCTCGGGAAGTTTCTACGTTTTATTGTAAAACGAGGGATCGTCCGTTGGGCCGGGTGTACGAAATTACACCCGCGGACAAAATTTTACCTGTTGCTGGTTACCCGGCGTGGCAATCATGGATATTGAGGGCGACGCGACCCCGGTTACGCGTCCGCCCGATTTCCGCGGCCTTAATACGTCAACTGACGATTTTATCAGATTCTCAAAGTCGGCAGCATGGAACCGTCGCATTGTTCGAGTTAATAAAGAGACAAAAGTGGCCCCGAATAAGCCACTCGCGGATAACGGGATAAACCAACGTAACTTAGCGATGTTTAAATTGAATGTTCCATTTTGTACTAGCTATTATTGGGAATTATTCCATATCCACGTTAGTGTCCAACTGCGAAACGAAAAATTACACAAAACAATTATCTTTTATCAATATGTATTTCCGCCCTTCTTGGAGTTACGTTTAAACTGAATTTTATGCAATTGCGGAAGGTATAGAAAGAGCGCAAAAGAAGATGGTTCCGGGAGAGATGGACCTATGGGAGAAACAGAACAGAAATGTATTTCCTCCTGTAGAACGCGTCAGCGTACTTTTGTTTTATCGTAAGTGATCGAGCGTGGCTCTCATCGGCAGTGTTGAACAGTGATCCTATAAGGAATGATCAGACAACCATTTCCAGCAAAACTGGTAGTTACTATAAAAAGCGCGCTACGTTTGTAGAAATTTAGAATTCATTTCAAATTTCTTAATCTGTCCTTTCCTATTTTGTATTGCTTTTGCTCTCTACTTCTGGTTTTCCCAAAAATGGTCGACCAATCAAAAACTGTCCCAATTTGTCTGATCTGTTCCTAAAGGATCACTACACTGAGAAAACCGAAACCACAAAATTTTGGCAATATTTATTGCATATTTAAGTCAGAATTACTATATTTGAATAGTAATCTTGAAACATGTTTGGATTTAATTAATGATTGCTAAACTTTAAGGAAAAACTCGTCTGTATGATAAGTATAATTTTTACTTATTGAACTCAAAGGAAATTACCGAATTATATAATAAAACCTTTAATCTATATATGAAATAATATAAATCGCGTGTAGTAATATAAAGTAAATTAATATAAGGGAAATGTAGAAACTGAATATTAGAAATTACTAATCAGGAATAATAAAAATTAGTAACTGTGGATAATAATTATTATTACTGTGTAGAAATTACTATATAGATTTGTAATAAATACAAAAGGAACGTATTTATTACTCAAAGAAAGTATTTTTTGGTACTATATTTCAATTTTTGCTAATCGTCAGACCATCATTTTCTCAGTGTAGTGTTAGTTTTACGTCATCGTAAAGCCTCGCTATTCAACACCAAAATCAAGCTATGATCTCAAAACGAACTTGTCGCTGTTCCGAGTTAAGTTTACTGGGTTATGTAGAGTTCTAAGAACCGGATCAAAGTACAATTATTAGTTCGTAAGGAGTTAGAATCATACTCTAATATAGACTAATATTTGGTGCATGCTAGGCCTGATTTATGGGATAACTCGCGTGATGTCGCGGCTTGGAGAATTATGAACCCCAAGCCGGTATGCATTAGAGTAGTTTCATTATACGAGGCGCACACGATATTGCGTACAACTTCATTGTTGGTTAAACATGGTTTATTGGATTCAGACCGTACTTTTTTATAACGCTGGAGGTTGTAATCGTATTACACTTAGCAAAAAGGTTTTTCGATACCAATTTACCGGTAACTTTGACCCGTTAATAAAATACCATTAAGGAATTGGAAAATGCACAGGAACAGGAGGATTTACAAGCTTTTGTACGTGTACGAAAAATATTAAATAAATGAAAATTTGCGAGAAACAAAAATTTTTTCCTGAATTGACGATGATTGGTTCGTTAGATTTGTGTTCTTTAATGAAATGAAACAAGGTTGTACGTCCAAATAAAAAATTAATTTTTACAATTCATACTATAAAGTTTTCAACAATTAAATACGTGAACATTATTACGATATAAAAGTTTAAAACAACGTAAAAAAAAGCGGCAAAACATATCCTGAGATTTTGATGAATTTCGATAGAGTAATTCCTATATTTTAAGAATTTCATAGCCTTTTTTGCAAATTTTTGCAACTCTTGATTTGACAAGCTTTTTAATAAATGATCGTACATAATTTCTGTTTGGGGTCAAAATTGGAAATAATAAATTCTGATTTACTTGATGTATGGACTTCAAATACAAATTCCGAATAATTACAAAATATTTTACTCACATTTAATGCACTTATGCAATAATAATACATTAATTAATGTATTAATAAACATAGAATTTTTTATGTATTTTCCATTTCCGTTTTACTAATATAAAAAGAGAAATGTATGAAAAATCTATAGACTGCTTCAATTTGTTTAGACAAATAAATAGGATACGAATTACNGTTCGTTAGATTTGTGTTCTTTAATGAAATGAAACAAGGTTGTACGTCCAAATAAAAAATTAATTTTTACAATTCATACTATAAAGTTTTCAACAATTAAATACGTGAACATTATTACGATATAAAAGTTTAAAACAACGTAAAAAAAAGCGGCAAAACATATCCTGAGATTTTGATGAATTTCGATAGAGTAATTCCTATATTTTAAGAATTTCATAGCCTTTTTTGCAAATTTTTGCAACTCTTGATTTGACAAGCTTTTTAATAAATGATCGTACATAATTTCTGTTTGGGGTCAAAATTGGAAATAATAAATTCTGATTTACTTGATGTATGGACTTCAAATACAAATTCCGAATAATTACAAAATATTTTACTCACATTTAATGCACTTATGCAATAATAATACATTAATTAATGTATTAATAAACATAGAATTTTTTATGTATTTTCCATTTCCGTTTTACTAATATAAGAAAAGAAATGTATGAAAAATCTATAGACTGCTTCAATTTGTTTAGACAAATAAATAGGATACGAATTATGACTTATTTAATACGCTTCTACTAACTTCCGATCCATTTCTCTCATCACATAGAAAAGCTTTTATAAAAAAACAAAATTGTCATTTTGAGGACATTGAAAATTATGTAGTAAGAAATATTTCAGAAAGATCATGAATATCCAGCGTTTGGTTATACATTAGTTCTGAATTAGAAAGCGAATAATAAGATTATGTATAATTATGTTATTATAAGTTTATTAATATTATTATGTTTTAAATTAATTTATATAAAGTTTTTATTCAATTTGCAAAAGTATGTAAAATGAATTTGCTTTTTAGAAAAAATTCGTTTAATTTGTTAAACATTTGTTAACTAAAACTATTTCTTTTTCATTATCATTGTCTGTTAATATACAGCCAATTATTGATGTTTACAACAAAATCTTGATTTTTGTCAAAAATTTTGCATTTTGACGTAGCAGAGGAAGGAGCCTTACTTATTCCTTCGACAGCCGGTCTGATTAGTATGTGTGGCCGTCTTACAATTAGCGAGTGCCAATAGCAGTGTACCAAAGTTACAGAACATAAATAACATCTGTCGCACATTTCTTCCTGAACCAATTACAAGACATAATGTGTACATATTTATAAGTCGTCTGTGCAGTTTATCGGTTTTCCCAGTAACCGGGTCGAGTCTGAACAATTTTTTACCCTGAGACATTCAAGCGGCCATTCTTCCCATAATTCGAATAATTAGTCCGATTATATCGAATACTCAGATATACATATATATATTTGGTTCGGATTATTAGAAATTATGTGAAACTTCAGATTTGGGTGAGTTTCGCGATAAGTAAGATTTAATTCTATGTTTTATTCTGGATGTGGTTTGCNAACAATTTTTTACCCTGAGACATTCAAGCGGCCATTCTTCCCATAATTCGCATAATTAGTCCGATTATATCGAATACTCAGATATACATATATATATTTGGTTTGGATTATTAGAAATTATGTGAAACTTCAGATTTGGGTGAGTTTCGCGATAAGTAAGATTTAATTCTATGTTTTATTCTGGATGTGGTTTGGTGTTTATTGTCAACTCAAGTCGGTAGTGAGCGATCGAAGAATCGCGTGACTGGTACTTTGATTCCTGACGGAAAAAAAGTTCGTCACTCTTAATTGTTACAGGTTGATGACTGATTTGATGGTACGAACTGCAAAAAAGTGGAACGAGATGAGAAAAATATGTCAAACAAAAATAATGTTTTTTTGTTTGTCTCTTTGTTTTTAATTATAACGCTGTTGAAGATATATACATTTTTGTCGAAGAATTCGTTCATATTCGTACTATTTTACTTCTGTTTATCTTTAAAAAACATTATTGTGCTGTTTCNCTGCAAAAAAGTGGAACGAGATGAGAAAAATATGTCAAACAAAAATAATGTTTTTTTGTTTGTCTCTTTGTTTTTAATTATAACGCTGTTGAAGATGTATACATTTTTGTCGAAGAATTCGTTCATATTCGTACTATTTTACTTCTGTTTATCTTTAAAAAACATTATTGTGCTGTTTTAATCACTATTTCGATTCCTAACATTTGTTTCATTTTGTGTTTCAAAGGATAAAATATTGAGATAAAATTATTTTATAATCAAAACATTTTTTCTTTATTCAAACAACTGCCAACGGAAAATGCTGCTCGTAGTCGGACGTCTAAAAAGGAAAATTCTTGGAAAATGTTCTTAGAACTGTTCTACGTAGTATTTAATTATGTCGGCAAAATAACCGGAAGACATTTTTAACAGTATTTAAGTTGCTATGAAAGTCATTGAATACATTTTCAGTAGGTGAAATATATTTTAGTACGTGTGTTTAATTAAATTTACTAATAATACTTTCTCCATTTTGTTACTTTTTCTTGTGCAATTCGCAATTATCGTTTCACTGTTCATACCACATTTCTTCGTTAATTGCCACGCCCGCACTTTTGCCTTCTTCAACTTCTTTAATTATTTCGTAATTATTTTGTAGGAACAAACGACACGACGTATTTCCGTTTTAATGAAAATCATATTACGCCTACATAAACTGATCACTTATATGAAGTAATTTTTGCTTTTATATCGTACATCAATAATATAAAGAATTAAATATAAATATTGAGTCTAGCTTTTGTTAAATTGTTTTCGCATTAATTCACTATATGAAGAGTAATGCAGGTTTCGAAAAATCAATGAAAATACCTAATTGGATTATTTTCATTTGAAAATATCTAATATCTTTTTATTAAATTTGCGGTAAACGTGTACAAAGATAAGTTTGTTAAGGGGTAGTTAAAAATGTTTGTTCGATACATCAATATCTATGCACAGGTGTTGGAGTGTAAAAAGAAGACACGTGCATCCCTTAAAATAAAAATACTAAAACAGATGGATGTTATTTTTTCAATTGATCACAGCAGATAGAATTTAATGTACGATCTGCATTTCTGCTTGATACGAACTGACGCGTTCCGTACTTCCTAAAAGTTACTTACATTCTCCCTTGTTATGTAATAACGATCGCCATTTCGTGGTCGCAATCAATGCTTCTCACGCGTGTCTTTCCTCACATATCCAATCCATTCGCGATACAAGATACAACGCGTTCTAATACACTTCTGCTTCTGTTGCAGGCTTCACTTCGATGCACAATTATAATTCAACAATAACGATTCAAATTAATATAATAACTGATGCTCTTTGCTCAACCGATCCTCACACTACGACGAATATCCACGGAAGAGAACGAATTCGGCAATCGATCTCCGGTCGATTCCGAACTGAATGGATAATTAGAATGGTAGGGATGACAACGCACTTGCGCTGTCTCCTAATATTCTCCTAGAATCTTCCGTAAATATACGCTCTTAAATTCTTATGTAACTTACAAAAATACGATTACAACATATAAGTTAGATATATAAATGGTATATTAAAAATTTTTACTGTGCAACCACAATAAAATAGTTTTTGTTTGAGACTTCGAATAGAAATTTCCTTTAAGTATTTATTACACGTTACATAGTGAAGTATGCTTCTAAAAATAACAAAGAGTATTGAGTTATTAGGCTCAACACGAAAAAACTATTTAAGGATGTTCTGGAGGTATATAAAAACGTTCAGAAATTCTTGAAACATTAACAAAACATAGTCTTTACTATATTAAAGCAATTATCGAAGTTTGGGTTCGATTCACTTCGTCGTTTAAAAATTATAGCAATTTGAAGTTTGCAGATTTTAACACGTCTTCTTATGGACAATTCATCAAATTCCACTTCAAATCCTATTTAAACCTTGAAAAAACCTTACCAGAAACTTCAATTTTTTTCTATACATAGTAAACACTATGTAATTAATTAATACACAAAATTTATTCATGTTCACTGAACAGTTAAAAAAAAAAAACATAAACTACTACAAAATGTGATCAGAACATAATTTTATACAAATTTGAGACGTTTATTAGTAATTATGAATATTACTTTCTGAAGTATTTTTGTTTTATTTAAATATTTATTTTTTACTTTTTATTATGTAATTGTCTCTATTCAACATCACCAATTTATTTTCTTCAAGTTGAAATCAGAGGGTACCGTCATTCACTAAAAGTTACTTAGAATCTTTTCTAATATTCAGGAAACTTGATCAAAAAGCCAGTATGAGAAGCAATTCACTAATTAAACAAAAGCTTTCGGAATTAATCTATATTTTTAATACAAAATATACATGATAAATAGCCTTCATTGCCAATATATTGACGAATTTCGAATTTTATGTACTTTTGTCTCCGATTGTACCTCCAGAACATCCTTAATATTAAAATGAGTTTCTAAATATTAATCGGATGTGTGTAATTGCACATGAGAAAAATAATGTTGCTTAATGACATGCATAGCTTCGTTTTATAACCTTTTATTTGAATGTAAAGGTGTACCGGTCTTATTAATAGTGAAAAATATTTTGTGTGTTAACTCACCGTGCTGTCCATGGTAGAACCTTGGTGCCCTCCAAACTGATGCTCCTCAATTCGTATTTAGATCTGTGACGAAGAGGTGAACCAGGCGCGGTAGGAGTATGGATAACGCTCCTCAAGCTCTTGGAGCTGGTCGCGGTGAGAGCGTGCCTCCTACCGGAGGCAGCCTCTCTGGTCGACTGGTTCGACGATCTTTTCAAAGAACTCATCGTTAACGCGAAAACTCTCTTCCCGGGGATAGTGATTCTCTCACATTCTTTGAAAGATGTTCGACTTCGCGAGGACCATTATCAAACTCGAACACTGATTGAACGAAGTTCGAAGGTAAACTCGTAGAACGTACATATCTTTCACCGTCTTGTAACGTCCTTTAAACTTCCACTTTCAATGTCCGACGATTCTTTAAAGATAAAAAACACTGTTTATACATTTTGCAACTAGCCTTACCAAATTTTGTTTAAAATTAATATGAAATATATCAAATGTTTGACTTCTTTTTTATTTGGAAAATCTAGAAACTGTATGAATACTAAAAATAAAAATTTGGAGTAATTTTTTTAATTTAATCTTATCCAATGTTTTGTTAAATTATATTATTCTATATTGTTATTTAAATTTTTGTTCAGATTTTACATTCAGGTGTTTGGTCTATTTTAAAATATCAAGGATTTAAGTTTGCATTATTTGTACCAAAATCGGCACTTAATTTATCGAGTTTCTTATAAATATGTGTTATAAAGGTAAATTATTATTTTTTTTTATAATTAAAATTAAAAAGGTAGTTTATAATATTTTATAATATTCTACCGATTTCATGTTCTTCAAAGATATATTTTAAATAATAGAATTCCGCGTTTAAATCGGTGATTAAACGTAGTTCCTCCTTTAAAACGAACTTTCAATTGTTTTTTAAAGCTATTTGCGGAAATTCTTTAGAAAGTGGAAACCCATTTAGGAAGTGCTGCTAAGGAACCGTCAAGCGCCTATTACGGACTGAATTCTTCTTCAGTTCCGAGTTCAATTGCCTGATTCACTTTGCGATTTCAAGGATGAACATATCCTTCCTTCCTGTCTTTCAAAGGACTCTTCCAGCTTGTTCTTCTGTTTAAAAAAAAGCAACTTTCCGAGCTAAGAACGGTTTCTTGTCTCATCTCTGTCAAAGAGGTAACAAGCTTTCAATCGTGGGTCAAATTCTTAAAGAGAATATTTCTTATTTCCTAGAACATTCTATCGCTTTTTTTTGCTCCGAGGAGAAACGTAAATTTAAACACTTTACAATTTCGCATTTTGCAAAACACAGAAAACCAGTTATTGATTAAATCTGAAAACTCTGTTGAAATAATTAATCTGCATGTTTCAATCCGAAGGATTAATTTTTGCGAACTGTGCTTGCTCTCGGCCGAATAATTAATCTCCTGAAATGAAGGAATTGTTCAATCTGCTTTCGAAGTTTCTTGCAAACTGTTGCAAATTGTAAAAGAAATCAATCTTCATTTAGAGTGTATCATCATAAATCTGTGATGCGTTCGATCATTAATCAAATTCTTTCCATAGCTCCATATCGATTTCACTGGTCTAATTTCTTCTTACAAAAATCGACTATCCTTTTTTAATTCACGAAACCCTTTGAGCCTTTGAGTGCTTTTGAACTGTCTTCAAATAAGAATCCTTTAATTTTCATCGACCATTAACTCCATTCAAGGATTCAAATTCCTTTTCTATATTGGAATGTCTTATCAATTGCATAAATTTTAATGATAAACGTGTTATAAACGTTTTCCTTTAAAGTCTTTTTAAGGTTTAATTAATTACTAACTAATTTGGTAGAAAAAACTCGACGTGGAATTTAATTTCATTAACGTCTCGGTTCCGTTTCGCAATTCACAGCGTGACAGCGCCGTTCTCGTAACGCGTCTTCGTTTAGTATGTTGGTGTGTCGTCGGAGATCTTTAGCTATTAATTAACTCCCCTAGGAACTCCTTTCCTCGGTCCGCACCCTGATTTTATATGTACTTTCAGTCTTCCAAAAATTCCTTTAGACCTCCAGCTTTAATAATTAATTATTCAGTTAAACAATTCCGATCAACTCCACATCACTTCTTATTCACAGCCTTTTCTTGCTCGCACGTGAAGTAATTAATTACACGTTAACGTGACAAACAAAAAGAGTATTAATGTACTTTAGGTTATTTCATAGTTGATAAAGATAATTAATAAAATATGATTAGATTTTTTATATTTTATATCTATTACACGATAAAGTGGCAAACGAAAAGAGTATTAATGTATTTTAGGTTATTTCATAGTTGATAAAAGTAATTAATGAAATACGATTAGATTTTTTATATTTTAAATCTATTCTTTAATAACTAGTAATTAATTTCTAAATTACTTTTATATATTACAGATCTTCGAATCCACTTCCTTTAATTCAAACATAAAAATGTTTCTTTTCCTTTTACTAATTAAATCAATTTTATTCCAATGATTGAATTCTAGTGCTTTTAAAATTGTCCTCATTTTAATTTTCCTTCCGCTTCAGTCAATATTCAAAGATATCTTTGAACTATCTCAATCTCTTTTTCGCTTCAACAATTAATTCAATTCCGATTATCCTTTTATAAAAATTATGAACACGAGTCTAAACCTTATATTAAAACAGTTTAACCAAATGCTTTATATCTTCTCCAACGCACATAATTCATATATAACAAAACAGAAAATACTAAACACTGTTTACTCGACAAGAAATTCCTTGAAGTACGTTTCTCAGTCCGGCCCCTTAATTAAACTCCAGTCGTAATAGAATTTCGTCAAAAGCCCGATACCGTTACGCAATGTATGGCGCGACGACTATGAAACTAACTAAATGAAGCCAAGGATGAAGAACCGGCCTCACGGCAGCGCGTTGCGTCTCGAATCTCGGATGGAGAACTGAACTGTCGCGTCGGCTACGGATGATAATAATCCATCCGGCAACCATAAATGACTACGCTACCTTTCAACCCCACCGTGGTTTACCACCATAACTGGCCGCGCGCCGCTTGCTCGTTTCTTCTTGCCAGCCCCACTACTACCCGTCACGTTCAGCCTCTGTATCCTACATTTACCCCGTGCTTATACGTACTACCACAGCCGACTCTAATACTACCCGTGCTAAGAGACTTGGCATCACTGTTAATGGCGGAATCGAGAGGCCTAGTTAGAACAATGAATATTATCAATCGGAAGAAAGATGTAATATTTTAGGTAATCGAGGTTCCAAGTATTGGCCATTCAAGAGTTTTTCATTAGCACTTCCTTCAATCTAATCACTTCGCAATAAATTAAAATTTTTGCGCCCATCTTTATTAATATATTGGCATATAATTTAATTGTTTCCTTCGTTACGACTTAAGGGACAAGACTCCATTTTTACAGTGTTCTTCCAAAAGGTGAAAAAACATAAAAAATGATACCAACAAATGTTACAAAAATCACGTGTCAACGATAAGAAATATATCAAAATTCATATTAAAATTTTCGTCTTCCATTTAAACATTAATTTTTTTGTATAATAAAACGCGAAGNCGTGCTTCGCTGATTCGGGGATCGATACATCGTCCTCTTCGTCCGCCCCGTATATACGATTAAACGCGCGCAAACCCGCCGCCGTAAGTGTACCGCGCGCCTCCTGCTCTTCTTCTGCGTAACTTAAATAGAACTTGGAAACGATTCGATGCGAAGATATCTTCGAAGGTGTACACGTGCTGCCGCGGGTTCTCCGCCGCGCGGCGGAGAAAGTCCGCGGTCAACCGTGCGATAGACACAATTATGTTTACCCCCCTTTTTATAGTTGCTGCTTTGACGATGATCAACGTTGCTTTCTTGTTACAGATAAGGGGTCCGTCGACAAGGTACAATTAATAGTCGGTTGATCGCGTCACTTCTCTGTTTCTTAAATAAGACTTTTTGTTGGCGGCGTTTTACGAACTTGCGAAGACGGTACCAGGTACTTCGTCGGACAGTTTCTATCTCTTTTTTTTTATTTGTAATGTTGGTTGCTTGACAGTGATGAAGTTTGCGTTTGTTTGGAGAAGATACTTAAGTACAATACAAATACTTGGAGAAGATCTTTTGTTGAAGACTATTTTGGAATTGATTTATGTATTATATATTACAATTTATATACATAGAAAAAGCTATCGNTAAATGAATTATAAACGAATGAAATACTCAAATAAGCAGTATTAATGATGTGATGTAAAAGAGGTTACGTGGATATGTGAGAAAGTTGCGAATAATATGTAAAAATATTGTATGTATATTAATGTACGGCATCATAAATGAATATAAATAAATAAATCTTCCCTTATTTGTTGTATTTATTTCATTATTTTTGTTTAAGTATTATTTATATGTGTTTTCCTTGGAGGATCATTAGAAGTAAAGAGACAGACAAAGATAGAACATGAAAAGCCGAGAGTCCGAGAGAGACAGACTGAGAGTCCGCTGGGAGTCCGACTAGGAAACCGGCCTCTCGCGGTGTTGCCATTTTATTCTTAGCACAGCTAGTATTAGAGTCGGCTGTGGTACTACGTACTCAACTCAACCCCGTCGTCGCCGCGCCGATGCGATGCTCCGATCATCGACGTTTTTTTCACCCGGCCGATACCCCCGTCTTTGCTTCGACTACGTGCTTCGCTGATTCGGGGATCGATACATCGTCCTCTTCGTCCGCCCCGTATATACGATTAAACGCGCGCAAACCCGCCGCCGCCGCAAGTGTACCGCGCGCCTCCTGCTCCTCTTCTGCGTAACTTAAATAGAACTTGGAAACGATTCGATGCGAAGATATCTTCGAAGGTGTACACGTGCCGCCGCGGGTTCTCCGCCGCCGCCGCGCGGTGGAGAAAGTCCGCGGTCAACCGTGCGATAGACACAATTATGTTTACCCCCTTTTTATAGTTGCTGCTTTGACGATGATCAACGTTGCTTTCTTGTTACAGATAAGGGGTCCGTCGACAAGGTACGTTTAATAGTCGGTTGATCGCGTCACTTCTTTGTTTCTTAAATAAGACTTTTTGTTGGCAGCATTTGATGGACTTGTGAAGATACACGGTTCCAGGTATTCCGTCGGGCAGTCTATCTTTTTTTTTATCAGTAATGTTGGTTGCTTGACAGTGATGAAGTTTGCGTTTGTTTGGAGAAGATACTTAAGTACAATACAAATACTTGGAGAAGATCGTTTGTTGAAGACTGTTTTGGAATTGATTNCTCTTCGTCCGCCCCGTATATACGATTAAACGCGCGCAAACCCGCCGCCGTAAGTGTACCGCGCGCCTCCTGCTCTTCTTCTGCGTAACTTAAATAGAACTTGGAAACGATTCGATGCGAAGATATCTTCGAAGGTGTACACGTGCTGCCGCGGGTTCTCCGCCGCGCGGCGGAGAAAGTCCGCGGTCAACCGTGCGATAGACACAATTATGTTTACCCCCCTTTTTATAGTTGCTGCTTTGACGATGATCAACGTTGCTTTCTTGTTACAGATAAGGGGTCCGTCGACAAGGTACAATTAATAGTCGGTTGATCGCGTCACTTCTCTGTTTCTTAAATAAGACTTTTTGTTGGCGGCGTTTTACGAACTTGCGAAGACGGTACCAGGTACTTCGTCGGACAGTTTCTATCTCTTTTTTTTTATTTGTAATGTTGGTTGCTTGACAGTGATGAAGTTTGCGTTTGTTTGGAGAAGATACTTAAGTACAATACAAATACTTGGAGAAGATCTTTTGTTGAAGACTATTTTGGAATTGATTTATGTATTATATATTACAATTTATATACATAGAAAAAGCTATCGTATGTATTATATATTACGATTTATATACATAGAAAAAGCTATCGTTTTTTAAAAAATTATCTCGGTTGGACTATTTGATTTATAATTTATTTGGATAGATTTATTTTGAGTTACAAGTTCGTTTAAGTTTTGTTTGGCTCTAAACTGGACTGTTCGATTGCCCAAATCATGGTTCATTTTGGTTAAATTAGTTTTGAGCTATGGTTTTTGTTTAGGCTTAAGTTAAAGTTTGAGTTCTCAACTCGCTCAAATCTTAAAATTTAGAATCTTTAATTTGAATTGTATCTTTGCTAAAGGTTTATATTTGTATAAGAATGTAAAAGGGGACCCCCCCCCCCCAAATCGTAAGGTAAGGGGTATTACGAAATAAATAATAAAAAAATATTACGATTTATATATTATATTGATTATATATTATATGATTTCTATTGATTTGTATATTACGATTTATGATTATTAGAGTGGTTGATAACCTCGAATAGTCCATGTTACAGTTTTATAGAAAATTATATGTATTATGAATAAAATGATGTTAATATGCAAAATGATGAAATTTAGTATTTTTGTAAATATTTATTCTCTGATCGTAAAGTATCGACTAACTGTGGCTAAACACTTCAAGCTATTCATATGGAAACCATCCCATGTTGTNCTCAAATCTTAAAATTTAGAATCTTTAATTTGAATTGTATCTTTGCTAAAAGTTTATATTTGTATAAGAATGTAAAAGGGGACCCCCCCTAAACCGTAAAGTAAGGGGTATTACGAAATAAATAATAAAAAAAATATTACGATTTATATATTATATTGATTATATATTATATGATTTATATTGATTTGTATATTACGATTTATGATTATTACAGTGGTTGATAACCTCGAATAGTCCATGTTACAGTTTTATAGAAAATTATATGTGTTATGAATAAAATGATGTTAATATGCAAAATGATGAAATTTAGTATTTTTGTAAATATTTATTCTCTGATCGTAAAGTATCGATACTATTTAACTGTGGCTAAACACTTCAAGCTATTCATATGGAAACCATCCCATGTTATTCCCAATAACAACGTATTTTCCAAGTGTTCTTATAAATGCAATTTTCCAGATATAATCTGATATTAATTATATGTCTTATAAATAAAATGATATAAATATGTAAAATAATGAAATGTAGTATTTTTTTAAATATTTATTCTCTGATCGTAAAGTATCGACTAACTGTGGCTAAACACTTGAAGCTATTCATATGGAAACCACCCTATGTTAGTCCCAATAACAACGTATTTTCCAAGTGTTCTTTTCAATGCAATTTTCCAGATAATCTAATATTATCTACTAATTTATAATGAAAACGGATTTAATTAGTAAGCAAGAATTTCCAATAAAGTCCCTTTCTTTGACATAAACTTATGTGGCATATATAAACTTTTACCTGAAGCTATTCAGAGCAGATTGAAGAGCAATTATTATTAGCAATTAGTAGGTAGAAAGGGAGAGACCGAACTTATAAAGGTTTTCAAACTGTACAACAGAAAATTGATTTAATAAATAAATAATAAATAATAAGTTAATAAAAAAGTTGTAATTTTAACTGCAAAAACAACTGGCTATACTATCTATACAACGTGCACCATGTTTGAAAATATCGTATTTTTTTGTAAATTCGTTACAGTAACGATTGACGTCAGCGTGCAAAAAGTAATCCAGTTTTATTTTATAATCGCCGTTGTATTGTTCTAACGTTGAGATACACGCTATGTAAACAATGGAGTATTGAAGATAATTCCACGAGTTTGCGGCTTGAGTAGGTCTTCCACATTACTCATTTCAACAAAAAATAATATAGATAAATAAGCTCAGCTAAAAATATCTGAAAACAATTCAGCCGAATGAGTATTGTGTTAAAAAACCATTCTTGCATACTTAATAGTTTACTTTATAAAAATGAACAAATAATAAGAAAACTGATCTAATTTTAAACGAGCATCTGACTGACAATTACCACGAATACAGTTTAATATAATATAAGATAATATTGATTATAAAGTTTCTTGTTATTTCAATGTCAATCGTAAATGAATTGATAACATTTTCATGATTCTCTGCACTTTCGGCTGATCGTGAATCGCTCGCTGGCGGAACGCGCGGTATTAAAAAATTTATTCGCGCCACGTATTTCATTAAAATCGACGATAACTTAAAAATCGTTCATTCTGCTAACGGCGCCGCGGCTGCACCGTTTAACAGGCTTTTCTCCTTGAACGAATTCCACCGACCACGTGCGTTACGTACGAAACGCAAGCTCATTAATTTTATTCACCGGCCATTCTTCCCGATATCACACTTCATGACGATGCGTTTAGCTCGTTAATATTCGTGCTCGTACTGTTAAACACCTCTCACGAGTTTATCTACCAGTTTATCCTTATTAGTTCACAGTCGACTTGAGTTATTGCAGCTATAAAAAGGTTCGCAATATTTTTAGCTACTTTTGAAGTTTGTCAAATTTAATTTAAGTTGGGTTTTGAACGTTCGATAAACCTTTTCTTCTAAGATCGATGAACAGCAACATGTAGCTTTTGGCTCGTTGTATTTTAGCCGCGTGAACATATTGCTCGAACCCTCAACGGCGATTTACTATACTTGTTTGCGTTTATTTTCGGCCAAAATATATTTATAATAATTATAAAGATATAATTAAAAAATATAATTAAAGATGTAATATTATAAAGATATAAGGAAAAATTGTTAGAGTGAGTGTAGTTGTAGTGTAAGATATAATTAAAAGATATAATTAAAGATATAATATTATAAAGATATAAGGAAAGATTGTTCAGAATCATCACTCTGACAATTTATATCACGATTATCGAAATTCCTTGATATATGATGATGTAAGTAAAATTTAATTAACAATAACAGCTGTTTTTTGTGAATATCTTGGAAGCTAAGGCCACGCGATAGTAACGTGTACCATATAAGGAGCAGTTGTTTAGAATTATAATTTTGACAGTATTGTTTTTTTTTTAATTTTGACAGATCATTGAAATCGGTGAACTGCTCTTTTTTATCCATAATTATGATGTAAAATAGAAATTGATTTCTGACAATAAAAAATCATCCTTTTGTAAAAACATAATACAGACAAATTGCTTCACATATTTTTAAACACTTTTTCAATTTTTATTAGAACTTGATGTTGAAATTATGAAAACAAATTGAATTTCGTGAAGGATATGATCAAATTCTTTAGATCCATCACGCGTAAAATGAATTATAGTGGTCAACAAAATTATTCTAGCAACCTTCAGAATAGAATAATGTTTTTTTAATTATTTTATACGATATGAGTTTTTTTCTTAGAAGTTAAAGGGATTACTAGAGGAAAATTAACGATCTGAAGAAAATGAATAAAATCTTATGTGTGTATCCTATCTCGTATAGAATGTAATCCAATTACCATTAAGTTCAATCTA
>SMSR01015507.1:9309-58014 GCA_019453355.1 Ceratina japonica | reverse complement strand
AATAAATTGCCGTACGAATATTAAAAATTATTATCGGCGCGTTATCACCTCGCTGGGAATAAGGGCAGCTGAATGTCAGCCCGCTGTAAAAATTAATTGATTGCACGCGTTATCGCGCGTCGGTCTCCTAATTATTGAACTCGGCCATTATCAATAAACTAAACATCGCCGCGTCGCCGCGTCTGTGCGGACCCGATTCCGATCAATTTCATCTGACCCCGGCCTCAACGTGGAAATTTTGCGGACGTAAACCGGCTCGCGAAATCACCGAACCGCGTACGTTCTCCAAAGAATTTCGTCTCTTTCTCTCTCTCGGGCACCGTCGTAAAACCCACGGGGACACTTTAATAGCTAGGCCCCGCGCACATGCGAAGGGGCCGATCCTTCGCGTCTTACATTTGTGATTTACACGTCGTAAAGGGCCACGAGCAAGGCGCGCGTGTGCGCCCGGCGCACCGCGCTGCCCTTCGCGACGAGATTTAGCGCGGCCGATTGCGTTCTTACGACACACGACCGTATCTTCGGCGTCAATGCTGCGCGACCCGTTCTTATACGCGGCGTGTAAGGGCGCGGTGACGTCACCGACGTCCGTGCCCTTGCCGAAAGGTCACCGAGGAACTGCGCTCACCTCCGCGCGTTTGGGTTGACGATCTTTTTCAGATCGCGCTCTTCTTTTTCCGCTCGCCCGGTTCCAGCGGTCTACTTTTATGAAATATTCGAACGAGCTTTTATCACGGTGGCAGTAATCCCGGCGACAGCTGACAGGCAGTTAAGATTCGTTAATGCTGTTGGCAGCGATTCAACGGTCGTGAAAAAAATAAATTCGGTCGCGCGACAAGGCGACCGCGTCACGACACGGCGAGGAGTCAAAGGAGAGACGCGTCCGGGGCCAAACAATTGCACAAAGCACACATAAAAATTCTCCGGCGAAAAAATCGAGGACCGAAAAGAAGATGACGGATGAAACAGTAGCACGGCATAAAAATGGAACGAACCGAAACGAAGAGGACGGCTGAAAAATACCTATGTCATTACGGGGCTCGAGGCCAGTGAATTCGCTCTGATATTCCGATCTTTTTCTCTCCACCGGCTCGTCTCGTCGTCGTGCGTTCCGTGACGTTACCTCCGCCCTCCCCGTTTTTCTCTGTCGAATCCTTCATGTCCCGTCGCCCCGTTCTTTCTCGGCTTTATCAAGACGCAATTTCGAGGCAGGCGCGAATTTCTGGTTGGCAAACGGGCCGAGGGAAAATCGATTCGGTCCGCGTGCCATCGCTGCCAATTCATTCGGTAGCGCGTTACGATCACTCGGAACCCGTCGTCGTCGGAGACAAGACAAGAAACGGTATATCCCTGTTGAGTACTTTTTTACAAGTATCAGTTCCGCCGGCGATTGTATTCATGCTACATTTATCAGAAACCACTCACGCTTAACCCTGTGTTAGTTTAGCCCAAAAGAGACCGAGAATAATTTTGATTATTTCATTTGTTACGCGAGACTTGCTCTTCCACCTCTCCTGTTTTATGTACTTACAGAAAAATTGTTTGTACATTGAAAATCGAACACGTGTCGCAGGCGCGTCAAATTTCTATTTAAATTGCATCTTTCTAATCGGCAACAGTGCGATTATTTATTAATAAACATGTATCCGACACTGTGTGTTACGTGTACGGTAGGATACTAAAATAACAAGATATCTGCTCAAGTGCGGTTCGTATTCCGACTGCTGGATTGATTACGATTATGTGAAAAACTGTAATCGGATTCCCTTAGCAACAACAGTGTCGCCAATGGTAAACCTACGAGTTGTTGCTGACCGCTCGCCGAGGGTGTTGAATGACAAGGCGTGGCGATAATGATCTCCGGCCGCATGATCTAGCCCGTCACCGTGCAAATTACAGTCGCCTCCACTCTCTCGTTACCACGCGATTAAAGCTTTTTGCGGTAATTTTATTCGTTTTGCACTCCCGTTGTTTGCCTACATTTTTCCACCATTTGTTCCCGGCACAAAAAAAAAAAGAATAAACGCTATCCACGCAATGGTCTTACAAGTTAATGCTCGGTGTCATTAGACAACCTCGCTATCATGCGAAAGGAAATGGCAGTGGCTTCGCGAGCGACGTGACCGACTGTGCGAGAAGATCTGCGATTAAACTCCGCGCTCGGTGTTCAGTTTTTTGCGGCAATTGACGGCGACAGGGAATAGAAGACCAAATAAGTTTGATTCGAACAGGACAATTATTCACGAAGGAATGCAATTTTGTTTTTTTATCGGCCATGAGCGTTGACCAACTGTGCGTAGAAGCGGATTGAGAAATACGCTTTGTTTTCACGGTCGCGCAGATAAGAGCGATACGCATACATTACGCGTATAGATTAATCTTTGAGCGGTGATACGGTATCGCGATGCATTGTACCGCAAGAAAAATTGATACGCCGCTTCCTGCGATTGACTCAAGGCCTCGTAATAATTAGAGGCGGCGGCGCTCTCGCGGCGAACGCATATTTCAATAAAAGGAATGTATGAACGGCGGATCGATCAATTCGGTGCGGTTCGAAT
The DNA here is from genome assembly GCA_019453355.1 of Ceratina japonica. Lineage (NCBI taxonomy): Eukaryota > Metazoa > Arthropoda > Insecta > Hymenoptera > Apidae > Ceratina > Ceratina japonica. Next base: position 55,456 of record SMSR01015507.1, on the reverse strand, counting down.
TAAAAAACAGTTTTTCTTAATTCGGGTAAGATACCGCTCGCGATGACCGTGATCGTCGACGGTAATGGAGAGAGCGAAGGATATTGTGCCCGAGGCTGCTGATGCAGCTACGTTTAATGCGCTCCGGCAACGAGAGCAATGCGTCTACGTGTGCCACAGGTGCGTCGACTTGCCGATGCGTTATTAACTTGGCCACGAAAAATATTTTTCACTTGGCGCTGATATAATAAGAGCAGTCTATATGTACCGGCGCCCATTTTGCCGCGAAGGTCGAGGCGCGTTTCGCGAAACGCGTTTTGCAGCCTAACGAGCGGCGCAAAAATACAATGGAGTTTCTTCACGAAATTGCCGGCGATTATTTTCAAAGGAAAGATCGTAACAGACGCAAAAGAAAAAGTGAACGCAAAAAGCGTAGGTAAGCGCAGACTTCTTTACGACTCAAGCCAAATCGTAGGAGAAAGTTAAACGCGACGCGTTGCAAGGGAATATTTTAATTATCCCCGGAATAGGCGTCGCAGTTTTCATGATTACACGCTCTGGATTACTCTCGGCTCTCGATCTCATAATTTACAATCAACGTAACGGCTGTAAACGAGCAGTTCGCAATTGCTTTAATAAACCCAGCGGATTCTGATGAAGATATTGTCTTATTGCATCCCGGCCCCGTCCGTTCGTCCAATTTTACTGCTGCTCGTGTCCGTCGGAACGCCCGTGCTCGCATTCAAATTGTACACTAATTAGGGTACGCGGGGAACGCGACGGCGCAAAAGGCACCATTTCCGTTATGGCGATTTCTTGTCCGAGTTCCAGGCTCTTGTATAGGTACCAATCACTGGTTTTCTTCTCATTCCCTTCGCGAATCGTCGTCGCCGCGCGCTAGAGGCTTTCCACACGCCGCGCCGCGGCGCCCCACGACCCAAGCAATTTCTGCTACAAAAGTCACTGGCTGGCAATTACGGTTTCTTACCCGAGGTACAGCTCACGGGCACTCCTTTCCTTCTCATATCTCTGATGATCCCACGTGAACGCTCGGCGAACTCTCTGCCTGCGGAAGCCCGTCCGTGAGCTGCGCGTTTTCCTCCGTCGCCCGTCTTTGTTCAACGTTCCCATCCATGCGAACGGAGAACTTTTTACGAGGTTGCGCCTCAGAAATATTCATCTTCTCGGTTGTTCGTTTTTGGTTCAGGAAATACTCGATAAACGTTTCGTACTTTTACGATCCACAATGTTGCCCGCGTTCGAATCGTCCAAGTAATTCCTGCGGCTATAAAACGCCGGCCGGAAACACGAGCTGTCGATGCAGGTCGTTTCTGGGTCGTTCACCCCAGCATCGTTGCAGACGACAAAAACTATCCCTTATTGGGCGTAGCACAACAGCGCCGAGGTTTCTACATATTTCTACCAGCTAAATATACAGTCAGTCAGTGTCCGTTTCAAATAATATGTACTAAAATGTGAATACGCTTCCCCATAACGTTCGCAGTAGATTTTTTTTAAATCCATTGAAATCGGGTCTGTTTCAAATAATACGTACTAAAATGTGAATACGCTTCCCCATAACGTTCGCAGTGGATTTTTTTTAAATGCATTGAAGTCGGACAGCTAAATGAATGTTAATGACGTAAAACAAATAAGGTATTTCCAAGGTGGGACGCAACACAGTAAACAATTTTATACAGTTGAATAGCTAATTAATGTTAACGACGTAAAACAAGTAAGGTATTTCCAAGGTGGGACGACGGTTATAACAAAGTAAACAATTTTATAAAATTCAAGCGACGCGCGAGTCGGATAGATATACAATCCCTCGAAAGTACGCATCGTTGGAAATTCTTATACCTAAGAATTTCCGTGTTGCCACCCGGTCAATCCGGTTTCGAACCCAACAAACGATGTAGCTCTAAGAGCGAAGGGGGAAAAAACGATTTCGAGCCGTTGACGAAAATTAAGATTGACGGGTAGCAACACACGGGTTGCATGGTACCGAACAAAGTAGAAAGCGGCCAGTACCTTCCAGGTTCAGCCGAGGCTGCGACCCAGTGCCCGTTACAAAAATGCAAGCCTGTTTCGAATATCCAATTTTTCCTGCAGTACACACGAAGACTTTACAATTCAGTGCGACGGTACGAAGGCTTGAGAATATGGAAGAGTAGAGTTCGTTTCGAAGATTGGTTCTCGGAATGCAATCTACCAGGCTCGCGTAACTTTCGAAAGAAACTACAATTGCCTGAACGCGGTGCGCTGCAACCATCCGAGGTGGCTCGCTTTCTGCATTAATAAAACTCCGTGTAAACGCTTCGGAGAAAACGGAACCGCTCCTTTTCCCGCGCTTCCTGAGTTCTCACCCGACAATCTGTTTCTTACCAATCTCGCGCTCGCGTTAACGACGGGAGACCTCCAACGCTTTCGACGAACCCGAAGCTATCTCCGAGCCTCGGCCACGGGGAGACAATTAAGAAGGGATGGACGAAAACGTCGAGGAAACGATTTTTTGACCGTGAAAAACGATACGTGATGTAATTGACGTATCGCGCGCCGTTCTGCATCATTCGGGTTCCTTCCCCCGTTTCGACTACACCGCAACCTCCGTAATGGATGTGAGTACCAAAGGGGTCGACGTTCCTTTCGTAAACAGATCGCTTACGCTCAAGGACGTTAGCATAGTACGCATTGTACGCGCATACGAGATTGCCCTTCGCAATCGACTCCACTCGATTGCTCTAAATAATTTCACGAATAAACGTCCATCGATTTCGATGCACGCGACTCGCACTGCGGAGTTATTTCGGTGCCATTGTTCAAGGAAATTACATTTCGAGTTTTCTTACACTATTTTTCTTAATGACCCGTGGAACAAAATTTATCTTCCGGAACACGTCGGCGAGACGTGTGTTTCGCGGCTACATTCTGCATAGGAAACTAGGAAACCTAGGGGGTCTTTATAGAGTTTACGAACGACAAACAAAGATCGCGGCGATAAAACTCGACTCGCAGAAAATGTTAATGACCGTTATTACTCCATTATCAAACGATCGTCGAGGACTTCACCCCTCGATGACCGTCTGTGCGTGAAAGATAAGGTACCGGGGAGGCACGTACCAATTACGCTAGTGTGCGATGATTGCGAGTGATTAATATCCGGAATTCTGATGCGACGGTAACAAATTTCCTACAGTTTTTTTTCCCTCGGGCCCGCGTACGTACACGAACGAGGAATTACGAATGCGAATGCCATTAGCAACAATTTTCGGAGCGGTCAAATTACATCAGCACCTCCGTTTCTCGACCTCCTTGCAGAGAAAACGGCCGCGTTATTTATATTTGATACTCTTCCAGGTACGAAGGTGTAGTGTTATTAAGCCCTACACAAGCGAAATAATGTCAGGTTTGTCAATAACCGAGTAATTTCGGAGCGAGGAACCGGTGACTCCTTAATGAACCTGCAACCGGTTCTCTGTCCCGTTTTAAGAAAATTCGCCCGGACGCTCTACAGTGTACACATATAAGGCAATTTGGAGTAGCAAGTTCTCTTGTTAATGGGATCGGGAGTAAAAAAAACGTCGCTTTTCTATCACGAATACGAGGCGGAGAAGGTGGCCGGAGGAGCGGTGGCTCGGAAAGGGGGATAAACGGGAGCCGGTGAGGACTGATTCGTGATTTTTCATCTTCACGATTCCTCCGGCAAGTGGAGCACGCGTGTATTCTTCCTGCGGAGCTGCCATCTACGGTTCCCTTTCATTGGCCCCTTATCTCGAACCGATGGTGAATCACCGGAGCCAGCCCGATGCCCAAGAGAAGGAAGAGAGGAAACAGAAGAGAAGGAGAAAGCTCCGTACCGATGTTCGGCACACGCGCGTGTGTGTGTGTGTGCGATGGTCATGAAACGAGGCGAGGGACAGCGAGAGAGCCAAGAGCAGAGAGGGAGAAACGTCGGAGGAGGAGGAGGAGAGGGGACCGTCGTGGAGAGAACGAACGAGAGGAACGGAGGAAAGGGGAGCGAGCAGGAGAAAGAACCATAGGCATGGTGTTGACCGGGCTTTGAACCCTGATCCCACTGGAGTACTACGCCGTAGTACGGCCTCCCTCCGGATTGGTTGGTCCACTCTCGCTGGTTCACCACACTATCAACCCTGCTCAACTTCTTCTCCACCCTTTCTCTCGTTGCCACATCACAACAACAACAACAACGACCAACCCTCCCTCCGTGACCCTGAGGTTCTTTGCCTCGAGATCGTGGAACGAAGATAACTCGAAGAGGTACAGCGAGCCGAGAGCCTACTCTCGTAGGTGACCTAGGTTCCCGATAGTTTGTTGTGCCTTTCGCACATCACTGAAAATGTTTACAAACAAGCCGGCTGGCAACCAGTCCTAGAGACGCCGCGCGCGTCTATGTACATCGGAATTAACGGTATACGCGTGTATATATATGAACCTCTCTTGGAGGCGGAGGTAGGACGACGCGATATGCGAGGCACGGCGCAATTAACCGTGAACCCGTCGATCGACTCTGCACGGGATCGAAAAGCTCCGTCGTCGGGGAAACTCTAGCGACAAAAACTTATCCAGCAGCCCAGTTAGGAAGGGACGAACGGAACAGCGGAGAGGCAGAACGTTGGTGCGCACGAGCGAGCGCGGAGCGTGTATTTTACAAAGAGGCATAACCGAGCTCCCCGTGTTGCGCGTCCTCGAAGAGTTCGAACCACAGGTAACTACCGCTTTGTCCTTACTTGAAGAGGCCGACGAAGAAGGCAGGGGGTGGGATGATCCTCGCCGGAGCGTGCATGGTGGGGCCGGAAAGATGAGCAGGGTAGGAAGGCGCAGGGAAGGTGGAGGACCGTTGCACTGACCGGGCTTTGAACCCGCTATGTAGTAAACAACAGGTACGTTGCACCCGCGGCGCAATTTGTAAGAGCCCCGAACCCGAGGAAGATTCTCCTACAGGAAAGACCCGAAAATAATGCGGAGAGTCACGCGGTGTATAACGGCCCGCCTCCCCTACTATGTATGTACGTGTTACCGTGCTCCGTTTCTTTTCTCCTCCTTGAATCGAAGAAATCATTGAAAAAAACGGTCGGTAAGGTGTCACGGAAAGACGCGCGATGCCTGCAAAAAGTTTGCACACACGACGGGTCCTCGTTATTTACTTAAGGTCAGTCGAAGTATTAGACGGCTGTCGATACGTAATTCGAGCAGTATAATATTCATTATAATAATTGCTTAATTTCTGTTTAAGGTAATGACGCAGAAACACGTTCGAGCGAATTTTAAGAAGAAACCTCGATTGTCGCGGTTTTTCATAAAGTAGTTTTAGTGTTCTATAACAAGGATGTGGTCTATCGGTTCTAATCAGCGGGGAATGGTATCAGGATAGCACAGTGCTCTTCACTTCCGGTTTACGAGGCAGCTGGAGGTTCGTGATCAAATCTCAGCGTCCCATTTACGAGATATTCTTATTGTTCATGCAATAATTACGATTGTCTTACGTCAATAACTGTTTTCTTGTGTTACAGGAGACACAACATTCATTTCTATGGTCTTAAATACTTTTGTAAATGAAACGTTGTAGGAAATGAATAACTGAATCCGAGCATCCTTTGAGAGACATATCTGTGATTAATACAGTATCTGAATTTGATATTTCGATGTTTGGGTTAAATAAAAACCACACGAATGTACGTAATTCTATGTCAATTTGAATTTCCTACCAATGGGTCCGGTTACCGACATTCTCAGTTCCCTCCTCGTCCACTAATCGTCGCTACCATCACGAAACTAAAGAAATATTTCATTCTATTACAAACTTTTCAAAATTTCAAACCACGCATTTACCAATCTACTTATTTTTCCTTTCAAGCCTGCTTATCGTTTTACCAAAGCGCATCCAAAAGTCGCCTGAACGATGAAGAATTTTTTATACGTGTCATTCGATTGTGTACCATCTGTTACAAAAACAATTAAATAAACCTTGGATTGCCTTGCGTCGAGACGAGCGATAGAACGAAGAATTATCAACATTCGCAGGAGCGTTGTCTGGTATTGCGTACATAACTCTCACGGTAGTGAGTCGATAACGAAATCGAGGTCACTTCCGGCTTTCATCCCCGGGACCTCCTTACAGGCGTAATTGTATAAAAATTAAATGACCAATTTTCTTCATGTTCTAAATGGTTCTAATTAAATATACGCGCAGCGAGCGTTCCTTTCCTAATTAATAAACGACTACAATTAACTGACCAAGCACTATTCCTCGCGACATACTTTAGCAACATTTTGTACGGTCCTTTTGTAATCCTTTCGTGGAACGATGACGTGTATAAATTAAGCAACATTATAACAAAATCAGAAGTCAGCGAGAAGCGTACGAAGCGTTGACACAGTTTCTAGTAATTTCTCCTTATCGCCGGCGTCTTTATAAAAACGATTTTCAAGTGTATTTCTAAGAACAGTCGGTATTGGAATCCGGAGAATCCTACCACTGATCCCGAACGGGTCTACGAACGGAGAACTCTCATTCAAGAATGAGCGTCGAAATGTGAGCGTATCGTCTAAAAATACTGTCGGTGGGCCGAGGTGCGCCTAGCAACAGAGATTGCATAGAAGCATAACTATAGTGAACGTACGTGTGTTTATACGCGGAGGCACAACGAGGACACGGGTCACGGAAAAAGGCTGCCCGGCGGAGAAACGGCGGATCTCCTGGCGCATTTAATATAAATTTAAACAGGCGACGTGAAATTTCAGATAAGATAAAAAGAGAAATAAAAAACATTCCGTGTACCATGTTGGACAAAAAGGTATTGTGCGTTATGGGAAACAGACGGTGTTTTATACGACAGGCGAGCGTGTACGCAGATAAACATCCAAAAGAGTGCAGATTGGAGAACGACACGTGCGTCGTGGTTTGAAAAATATTTGCTCAAAATGGTCACGTAGCTGTTTGAATATAAAGAAATACGCGTCGAGAAACCCTCGGCTCTCCTTATCGTTCATAAAAACATTACGAAATGTGTCAGTCTGTATTCGATTATTCAAATTTCCACGTAGAGGAAAAGCCGTGATTCACCGATTGAATTTCTCGACCTCGATTTCGTGTTCACGTGACGACGATCGAATAACTCGAATCGAAATTGTACACGACGCGTTATTTTCACCCGTAGAACAGGATCGCGTGGGCGTAATTAAAAAAAATTGCGCGAATTAAAAATTCGATTAAAGAATGCACGACGGGTATCTGTGAGTTGCGTTTTGTATTCAACGTGCGCAGACTTTGTATCAACATCCTCCTTTCGACGTTAATGTACTTGCAAATTTGACTACGCGAGGCGAACGCCCGTCGCATTTCATATACATTCATACGCGAGCCCTCGACTTCAAGCTCGTCAGAATAACATAATATTATAATCAATTGTTCGCTCTTTTTTAATTCGATTATCATTCCTGTTAATATTCGTTCTTCTTAAATCTTAACGTTACGCTCTTTCCTTTAAAATTGCGGTGAAAATGATATGGAAATATAGAACTGTCACTCACCGAAGTCGGCGTATCCGGGAGAATCTGCATTCTTAGGCTGCAAGTACTATGTGCACAGCTTCCTTATCAACCTGCACCTGTCTCAATTTTTCTCAAGGAATTAATTCTTCTCACATTTCTTACTCATCGCGGGGAGACTTGCTAAGAGGATTCTTAAGGATAGTAGGATGCGCTGGGTGTTATTCTGTAACATGGAGATGATATGGTTGAGAAGGAACGAATGTACATATGAAGAGTAGATATAAGTGACTAAAAGAATATTTGAATTACATGAATAAAATATTTAAAGCTAATAACAATACATGAAAATAAATGAAATGATTCTTCTGTTCCCTAGCAACTGTTCGCTCATGGAGGTGAATAGGAACTCAGGTCCAGACGTCAGGTTCAAAAAAGATAGTCTGCTTCTTAGATAAATCGTTTTTTTTAATAAACATAGGCATTCACTTATTTATGTTAGTTTTTTAGACTCTCTTACGATTATGGTTTATATAATATATATATATTGTCGTTACACATAAAATTCTTACGCAAATACTAATTGGAAATGAGGCACTGGGATTACTTCTGTCCATTTTTCTCGTCTCCCATTCACCCACGCAAGCAAACATCGCGCACACATGCCCGATCAAACATGTTATTCTTTCATACTTTTTCCAACTAGGAGTAGTGAGGGGAAGGGTTTCGCGTCACGTTACGCGAACATATACTATACATATATATATATATATACTTATTACAAACAAAAATTACGCACTAAGTTATAGTTTACTGAGATCATACTAATACATCACAGGGTTACATAGACATAAGATTATTCTCTTTTTACTATTTTTTTTCGTTTCTTCCCCGACGACAGATTAACTTTCTTTTATTTGTTGGTTTACATCCGTGACCCTTTCAGATCTGACGAGATTCCATAGTCGTTCGACGCGTGTCTCTTAGATTTTTCCTCGTACCGACGTGATTTTCGTGTTACCCGACGACGAGAGAGAAAATTCAACGCGGTGCCCGTTCGAAACTATTAGACTTCGGTTTTGATTCGTTTTATCACGCGGCCTCCTCTCACAGCGTATCGCAGCTATGAAAAGCGGCATTCAACCGTTCGAACACAGTGTAACCGGTATGAAAAACGACTATTAGAATTCCACGATGAATCAAGATGAATCGACTCATAGCGCACTTCGCGAGTGAACTACGAAAAAAATAGCTTGTAACCACCAGTCGTATTTTTCAATTATATAATCTCAAAAAAAAGAAGGGGAGAAAAGTTGAACCGGGAGCAAAAAAGGGGGGTTGGCGATTGGGGGCGGGGAGGGAGGCTTTAACCAAATTATTCATAAACAAAGAAAAAAAATTGTAATAAACAGCTACCATTATAAAATCAATGTATCGTTTAAGATATACAATTACATTTACATTAATATTATGTTTTGTATAAATTTATCCGCGACGAAGGAAATGACGAAGAATCGATTTTGGTCCGTTGCGAAGTGTGTAAAGTGCGTGCGCTGTGAAAACTCTCACTTTTCGTGTACGTGAAACTCGAATACAAAATTTGTACATTCAAGTACCGTGTAAAGACCTCCAGAATCTATATATACATATTCGTTTCGTTGATTTTCTCGTGAAGGGATTCCGAATCAATTTATTTACATTTATAATTTATACTTCGGAAATATGTCAAATCGAATGCCTGCACGAAGAAAAATAAATCGATTTCCATACTAACAGGCCACCGAAAAGCTTCAACAGCTTTCTTGTTCACGCTACACCATCGATAGTGTGTAAAGTCTGATCATAAAATATTAAAAATCAAGAGAATTCTTCGTAATTCATATAAGAACGAAAACAGCGAAATTCATCGAATAAGTTAAATAAAGATTGCATCCTATGTCTATGATACAAACGATCATCGTTCCTTTGATTGACCGCCATGAATATCATGGCATAAAAAAAATTGATTGATTGTTTCCTTACTCGAAATAAAGGATCTAAATAATTGCAATNCAAAAAAAAGAAGGGGAGAAAAGTTGAACCGGGAGCAAAAAAGGGGGGTTGGCGATTGGGGGCGGGGAGGGAGGCTTTAACCAAATTATTCATAAACAAAGAAAAAAAATTGTAATAAACAGCTACCATTATAAAATCAATGTATCGTTTAAGATATACAATTACATTTACATTAATATTATGTTTTGTATAAATTTATCCGCGACGAAGGAAATGACGAAGAATCGATTTTGGTCCGTTGCGAAGTGTGTAAAGTGCGTGCGCTGTGAAAACTCTCACTTTTCGTGTACGTGAAACTCGAATACAAAATTTGTACATTCAAGTACCGTGTAAAGACCTCCAGAATCTATATATACATATTCGTTTCGTTGATTTTCTCGTGAAGGGATTCCGAATCAATTTATTTACATTTATAATTTATACTTCGGAAATATGTCAAATCGAATGCCTGCACGAAGAAAAATAAATCGATTTCCATACTAACAGGCCACCGAAAAGCTTCAACAGCTTTCTTGTTCACGCTACACCATCGATAGTGTGTAAAGTCTGATCATAAAATATTAAAAATCAAGAGAATTCTTCGTAATTCATATAAGAACGAAAACAGCGAAATTCATCGAATAAGTTAAATAAAGATTGCATCCTATGTCTATGATACAAACGATCATCGTTCCTTTGATTGACCGCCATGAATATCATGGCATAAAAAAAATTGATTGATTGTTTCCTTACTCGAAATAAAGGATCTAAATAATTGCAATCTTCACTTTCGCTTTCTAAGCATACTAACACTCGATGCGATTCAATGACAATGAAATGATAGAGTCGAGAAGAGCCAAAAATACGATGACGAAAGATGTATAATATAAGACAAAATCGCATGGAGGTGTGATTTGGCATCGGCTGTACTCTCTTAAAATCGTACAGGAGATCAATGCTTAAACNTCTTCACTTTCGCTTTCTAAGCATACTAACACTCGATGCGATTCAATGACGATGAAATGATAGAGTCGAGAAGAGCCAAAAATACGATGACGAAAGATGTATAACATAAGACAAAATCGCATGGAGGTGTGATTTGGCATCGGCTGTACTCTCTTAAAATCGTACAGGAGATCAATGCTTAAATGGGTAACAAACTACACCTAAATCATATCTTCCTCGAGACTGATCTCTTTTCGGCTACAAGAAAAGAAAATATGATTGCGTTCCTATTCTGTGAAAAATACCGCTCCGAATTTCGTCTACTGTGAAAAAATAATATTACTGTCATATAATTTCGCGAGCATCTCGAGTGCGGGGAGTCGAGATCGTCGCGAAGTTACGTCAGATTTGATTTTTCGTTACTCCAGGAATTTGCATCGAGCGAAGCGGTCGATGAGAACGCCCAGAGAAATAAGTCGAAAAAGCCTCTGATTATTACCGAGAACCAGGCACCGTAACGTCGCCTGTATCCGGGATTTTGACAGACTGATTAGATCGGTGGATCTTGATAGAAACGCAATGTACTTCCACCCTTAGCATCTAACATTACTTAAAAGTCTACCCTAGAAAATATCTATATAATATATATTTTATCTCGCTACACATTCTACACCGAAGTGTACGCGTGTAACGACATCATTTCGTCACTCAGCCACCTTGTTTCGCTGTAGAATCAATATATATATATTACATCAATTAATTTTGTGAAAAACTCGCACTCGTTCCAGCTCTCACTAGATATACGTGTGTATCTAAATCGTAGGCCTGTCCTAGCTCAATACAAGCGAAGACAACGACATGAGAATGACGATAAAAAAAAATAAGAAAGAAGATAAACCAAGAATGTAGCAACGACCATCTAACAGATCCTCGTTGCTAACTTCAATTCCTGTAGCATAGCTACGGAAGTGTACAAGAAAAAAAAAAATAAAAATAAAGAAAATAAGATAAAACGGCGCTACTATTTCATTTTTACTCCCACCGTTTTCGTCTTATATACTCATGGCGGATAAATCTACGTGAATGGCACAGCCAACGGACCTCGCGCCTTCTACTCAGAGCTTTTCTGCCTTTCTTCGTTCCTCCTGGCAGTGATGCTTCGTGTTTCCGGTCCCACTCGCGCTCCTGTGAGAGATGAAAGAAGACAGCGAGGCTGAAGGAGGAAGCTGAACTGGAAGGCTCTTTAGCTGCGTATCTGACCCGCGTTGCGGGCGATCTTCTCCGGCGGCTCTATCATGCTCTTTGCGCTACCGTTTAGGCTACGTTTACGACTCTTCATATAATCTGGAAAAAGACAATAAGAAAAACATGTACACACCAGGTATTCATTCTATGTATGTATGTTTGTGTGGGTTTGCGTTATTTTTAGTCGTCGTTATCTCGATGCACTTGTGCGACGATACGAGACAACGTGATTATTATAAATAAAGCGTGTAGAACAATGGAAATCGAAGCTCGAAGCGTCTGTAATAAATTTTAGTGTATCGCTGTAATTTGAAAGCTCGATTTCAGAGTGCACGATTCAGCCCGACCAATGCATGTATAATCGAAATCGTGCTGGCGATAACCTTGCGTCTTATACGATATCGACACACCGTGCCCGTTAATTATAATCCGCGACAGATAAGATATACGCGAATCTTCATAACATTGGTTTAAGCGTTAAAGCGTGTCGGGGAGATAAACGCGAGCACGTAGTCTCGAATTAAGATGCATGCAATTTTACTTCTACCGTTTCGTGAGTCACGACATAGGAAGTTCGTGGCCGAAACGAAGTTCGGTTGGGATTGATACTCGTTATCGTGAGTCACAGCCTCGTACGAACCACAAAAACTCCTGTTCACCCCCTCGCGTAACGACATTTGGCGAATTTCCACGGGAAAACTCGGCGCATCTGTTCGATTTCCCTGGCTAACATCCCCTAAGCCCCGAACATAACAGAACTGCCACGCGACAACAATTATGGAGATTTCGACAGCTGTACCGGCCTGACACTACCCTTCTAATCTTCTCCCTTTCCGCAAAAATATAAAAGTTTCAATATCGCAGTTGTTTCGTAACCGATAAAAAATTTCGCATAAAGGGTTGCCGTCTCAAGTGCGGACGCAGTCGTCGCGTGTAATTTTTAAATAGCCTAATCTAAAGCCCGTGCATGCGGGCTGGGAATGCGTCGCGCCGGGTAATCCTGATTTTAAATACCGATCTACCCTCCCCGAGTCGTCCGGAGGGGGTTGCTCGTCAGTGATGCACGATTGTGAGCACAGCTGATACCCCCATGCGTGTCGCACGCAGGAGGCGCACGCTGACAAAAGCCGATGACCGAGGGCTGTGCGGAAGAGAATGCAGACGGGGGTGCGGAGGCATAGCAACCCCATATGGATCGCACAGCTGACCGCGCGCGCGGCTCATTAATAACGTACGTTAGGAAAATCATTTCTGCGCCCCCATCGTACCCACGATGCCAGAACGAACGTTACGCGGACAGCGTGCCTACGCTCCCATGTACTCGAAAAAGTGGTAGTCACCGAGTGGATCGTATCGAGAGATCGGAACGCGCCTGGTCTATCGATCCGGTTAATCAAACGGCGTATAGTACGATATTATCGTAAACTAATAATAACGGTCGCACGCGACCAACTCGCTCGCCGAATAAACGGTTACGAGGGAATTAGATTAGTGCGTAATCCGGTGCACTTAGGAACGACCAAGAACTTATATACTCGTACTCGGTTTTCTTGATTTCACGTGAACGCTGTGCGTAAACAAAAGAGCGCGTGATGCTGCCGCGACGCGAAACATGTTTACAGGCTTGTAGATGCATGCGTGCGAGACAGATGACGAGTCACGTCCAGAAATAGTAGCGTCGCGTGGGTGGTGTGCACGGCCGAATAATAAATAGGCGAAAAAAGGGGAACTAGCCCGTGAGGCACGACCGAAATGGCGTGCTATAATGCAAATACAATGTGAAAAATTCGTCTCCTCTTATCAATTCTTTTTGCCTGTTATTGAGAGGCGCGAAGCACATGGCAACATTCGCCGCTCGGATGTTTGGACATCCAGTGGGAGAACGGCAGATAATATTTATCGTTGTGTCATCGGTGTTTATGATCGTGTGGCGCGAATTATCGAGCAATGTTTATCCAGGAGAAAAAATACGTGAGCCAGAGCTTTTATAGACAGTTCCATATTTTCTGGGAATGAATAGGTTCATTGAAAGTCAAATGATCTGCGTATTGATTAAAGGAAAATTAATGTAGACGAGTCTACGATAAGAGGAAAGCGTATGCTCAACCGACCAGTCACCGGGAGCAATTCATACGTTTTATCAGGTGCTTACATAATTACGTAAATTGCGGCGACCTTGCCGGTCGGTGAATTACATAGATTGACATAGGGTATTCTGGTTCCCGTACAAATAATGCCAATCAATTGAAATTCGATAATGCATTATGATCGAGTAGAATAATTAAAGAAACTTCGAGTTCCCAGACCTCTTGCATAACATTGTGCACAAAGCTTATATGAATCAAGATGCGTTCTGAAATGTATGGTATTAGTTGCATGCGATTTAAGTTAAAGAGAATATTACAGAGAGCCGTTATTATGACCGACAAAGTAGGAAAAAGAGAAAGAGTAGATTAATATTTCAAGTAGCACTGCAGCGATCTAATGTGCTTAGGTTCTTTGGCGTGCATTTGCGAGCTATTAAGTAATTTTATCGACAGTAACTGTCCCAGTTGAAGACAAGCGGTCCGTTGACCGAAGTACGGTTAGCCCCTTGAAGTTTTTGAGACGTAAGGGTTTTTGCACGAGCGGGCACTCCGTTTCCTATGGTATCGCAAGAAGCGCACGTGCTCCTGCATGCTAGCAACGTGCCCCGCGAAACCTACAACGGTAATTTCCGAGATAAGAGAAAGAAATGTTCGTTATCATTTACCGGTTATGGAGGACTGTTTCCTCGTTGCTGAAGTCGACAAGACAGGGGTTGTGGGTTCGACGATATAAATCTTCTTGCTCTGGTCGAATTCGTACAGATCGTTTGTGGTGATCTGCGGCAGTCTCGGCTCTTGCGGAGGCGTTCTTTCCGATTTCTGGATAATCGGAGTGGACGGCGTCGAAGAAGATTTCTTCTGATGGAGTTTCGTGCTGGGCGACGAGTCTCGTGCTTTCCGCGGCGTGCCGGGCGCGTGTGTCCTTAAGTAGGGCATACCTCGAAGGGCGTAGGGCTCGGGCACGACGTCCTGCGGCGTAACAAGCTCCCATTCGTACCTCGAATTGGCTTTTGGTATTTCCAAGCGAAAGTCGAATCCCCATCGTTCAGAGTCGAGCTTTGATTGAGCTCGGAGCTCGCGCTCGGCCAACGCGCGGGCCGCGGCGTGATCCACGGGCCCGAATAGGTCCCGCCGGACACGCGCCAGAGCTGCCCTGTTCGGCACAGGTCGTCCTCCACCCAGATTCCTGGTAATTTCCGTCATTATCACCGGATTCAACACTCGAGCGCTCATATTTCGTTCAGTCTTTCACCCGCCGGCAATGTCGCCGTCACTCGGCCTGCAACTTACGAACCGAGCGTTTTCACAGGAACCAGCGTTCGTCTTTTCCCTCGCTCGCGTGATCAACTTTTTTGTTTTTCACTGACACTACTACACGTCCCACGGTTCGTCTCAGTCTTCCGTCGGCCCCTTGTTTACGCGACGGGACTCGATAGTCTGGACACAGTTCTCAAGACGCGTCCGCGTCACCGGATTCACAATCGAGCTTTTTAGCATCCACTCGAGACGCGTCATACGCGTTCACGAAGATGATTCTTCTTCCAGGAATTGNCTGGTAATTTCCGTCATTATCACCGGATTCAACACTCGAGCGCTCATATTTCGTTCAGTCTTTCACCCGCCGGCAATGTCGCCGTCACTCGGCCTGCAACTTACGAACCGAGCGTTTTCACAGGAACCAGCGTTCGTCTTTTCCCTCGCTCGCGTGATCAACGTTTTTGTTTTTCACTGACACTACTACACGTCCCACGGCTCGTCTCAGTCTTCCGTCGGCCCCTTGTTTACGCGACGGGACTCGATAGTCTGGACACAGTTCTCAAGACGCGTCTGCGTCACCGGATTGACAATCGAGCTTTTTAGCATCCACTCGAGACGCGTCATACGCGTTCACCAAGATGATTCTTCTTCCAGGAATTATTCACGGAACGTTGAAATACTCGCGGCTCGAGAGGACGTGACAACGTTGTCGTGGCGCGACCCACCGAATTTCGAATAATGGCCGTGCACAGCGTCGCCTCGCGACTCCCGACACCGTCGATCGGCGGCCCGCTTACTCGGGCACACCGAAAACTTCGCGGCACCGATTCCCGGCGATATCGGCGTACACTCACGGATTCGAGGTTACTCTTCGAGGCAGAGTATATCATCGACGAACGGGACGTGCACGTAAAACGCGGAAAGTTTGGCAACACGGCGAACACACTATTGCGTGCCACCTCGCGAGTGAGCGAGAGGCAAGATACGATGGAAAACGGCGCTGTCTATCTCATATCTTTTCAAAGTCCGGTACACCGTATTGCGATCGAAGCACCTGAAATCCGTGGCAACGATAGTTAACTTAGTAGACAGAGGTTCTTTCAGCTCTCCTCTCACAATTCCATCGACGTAACTCACGAACCCGACGAACTGGCAACGTCGTACGCACTTGCGCGTGAGAGCCTCCAAGAGAAAAGGCAAGCGTGCTTCGATATATGCCCGCGAAGATCACCACGTCGTGTTTCGAGTTAAACGCTGATCCAGTAAACGGTGCTCCAGGTCGGGGACGATCGCCACCACGAAACGGGCAACACACAAAGGTACNCGTCGTGTTTCGAGTTAAACGCTGATCCAGTAAACGGTGCTCCAGGTCGGCGGCGATCGCCACCACGAAACGGGCAACACACAACGGTATCACTCGAAATTTCCGTTCTCGGCTCAGAGATATTTCACGAACTAAATGTTATTGCACACGGCCCGAAAGCACCAATATGCTGTCCTCTGACACGGTGGGGAGCCACCGAACCGGCTTGGAAACAGCACTAACTCGCGAACGAGAAGAGTTCCACGCTTCCCGCCAAATACACGGCTGTCAAGACACGCGCGTGGCTCCAAGTTCGGCGGAAGGTCGTGCACGATTGCGCAGTTATGTTGACGAGGTGCGTGTGTGCTCTGTATCGCGCGGAACTGCGCGAAGACACGTTCCACACGTGAAAGCGCTCTCTAGCGACTGAAGTGTGCGCCACCCGTTGCAACCAGCCAAGCCTCTAAAACCTCCTCGGTCGTCCTCGGTTATCATCGCGGTCGCTCGTTTTCCCGTCGCCACCCACCCCCCCCGGTCGGCATCGAACGAAGGAGAAACGGAATAACCGCCGACCGCCATTTGCAGAGCATAATCCCTTCGACGAGAGAACGGCGCCCCGGCACTTTGAAAACATGCACGAGAAAGTTGTACATACAGTTATCGACCCCTACTACGAACACAGCGAAGTTAATGAGCAGAATACTGATCGTAAACATTAGACGCGTCCCAATATGCAGTTCTACGGTAAATACGATTAAATTCTACTTTTATTTATAGGCGCGGGAGGGGGGTCTCGGCGACAACAATTTTGGTTAAACGACGTTCCCCTTCACCCGTATTTCTCGGATAATCGCGTCGACGCGCGGATTAACCTCCGAGATAATTGAGAGCCAGAGATTATCAGAATTTGTACTTTATACACATATCCCCGATCCTCGTGAGAATTGCTACCGGTAGTAGTTAGCAGTTGTTGCCTTACATTTTTCGATTACGCGTTTGATATGTCTCTCAACACGTAGAAGCGTGTATGAAATTGGACGCTGAATATGTGTTGACAAAGGAGCGGGAAAAAAGAAATAAATTCAGCTTTGAAAACAACGGGTGTATAATCTTATCGCGGGCACTCGTACGTACGTTTATTCGGCGGATTTTCGTGTTTGCATGGCAATACATTAAGCGCGGTGAATTTATTTGCATACTTTTCACATTATCGTCGCTATTTTATTTCAACCGATACGAACTACCGTTCGTAGACCCTCTTAGGAAAGTACCATGAAACTTAAGAATTGTAGCCTTATTTTTTACAAATCGAGTAAATAGATTAATTTGTCGATTCGATTAGCTTCGATTTTTTCTTACAGCTGTACACATATTAGTATGTACATATAAAGTCAAACGCTCCGCCATGTGTGTATCTTCATATTGAAATTATCATCGATTAACTCTGTTAACATTATGCAAATTCGAAGAGCATTTACTTATTAAATTTTATGTACAAAGCGATTGCCACAGTTAGCATATGCTTAGCGTTGCGCTGCTAGGATAGACGCGAGATCAACGAGGCAAATCGACACTTTTCAATGGTAATTGTTAATTTACCTCGTTGGCTTTCTCGTGGCCTGCATCTCTACGAGCCAGCGGGGAAATGTGTATTGGTTTGTATAGCAGTATAGCGTGACCACCGTCGAGCACACTNTACCGTTCGTAGACCCTCTTAGGAAAGTACCATGAAACTTAAGAATTGTAACCTTATTTTTTACAAATCGAGTAAATAGATTAATTTCTATTCGATTAGCTTCGATTTTTTCTCACAACTGTATACATATTAGTAAGTACATATAAAGTCAAACGCTCCGCCATGTGTGTATCTTCATATTGAAATTATCATCGATTAACTCTGTTAACATTATGCAAATCCGAAGAGCATTTACTTATTAAATTTTATGTACAAAGCGATTGCCACAGTTAGCATATGCTTAGCGTTGCGCTGCTAGGATAGACGCGAGATCAACGAGGCAAATCGACACTTTTCAATGGTAATCGTTAATTTACCTCGTTGGCTTTCTCGTGGCCTGCATCTCTACGAGCCAGCGGGGAAATGTGTATTGGTTTGTATAGCGTGACCACCGTCGAGCACACTACTGTACATACATACGTGCATATATGTAGAGTCGTCGAGACCAATCAGATACAGCCCGTTCGCCAAGTAACATAAGTTAGTATTAGTCGTACCCATATGATTGACCTCATCCCGCGGGAAGAGTTTGAATGTTCAGATCCGATGAAATTTGCAAAATCATTTGATGTACTTTCCATGTTATATTCATTAATTTCTGGAAGAATTCTTCCTGATCCTTCTTTCTTTTTTAATAATTACTTGCAATCATTTAGCAACGAACCAGGGAAACATTATTGCTTATGAATCATTCGACGCGTGACGGNATATATGTAGAGTCGTCGAGACCAATCAGATACAGCCCGTTCGCCAAGTAGCATAAGCTAGTGTTAGTCGTACCCATATGATTGACCTCATCCCGCGGGAAGAGTTTGAATGCTGAGATCCGATGAAATTTGCAAAATCATTTTATGTACTTTCTCATGTTATATTAATTAATTTCTGGAAGAACTCTTCCTGATCCTTCTTTCTTTTTTTATAATTACTTGCAATCATTTTGAAACGAACCAGGGAAACATTATTGCTTATGAATCATTCGACGCGTGACGATTTGGAAAAAAAATGAAACAAAAGTGGTAAGATTCGAGAGACGTTGGTCAGAGGTGCGAGGTTCTCGTGAGAGAGCTTGAAAGCGTGATGTTGAAAATGAAAATCCCACGCAACATCCAGGAAGTGGTGAGGGTGGCACCGGATGCATCTCAATGAGGGGAGAACGACCGAATGAGTCGCGTAAAACAATCCTTTTTGCGTGTCGTAAAAGACTGGCCGTCTCTCTTTCATCTGCGGTCAGGTGGGGTACCCGTTTAGCAAGGTATTTCGTTCCACAGGTGTTCTCTCATGGATTTGTCGTAGACGGAGGACAGAGAATAAACACCGTTCCCTCTCGCGTGTAACGTTCTTCCCCTGCGTTTATCTCCCGGACGATGAGCCGATTCTAGATTATTTCTCAAGGAAGTCTCGTGCCTGCTTGCACATCCTGAGTAGACGACCGGAAGACACGTGGCTGCATCTGCACGTCGCGTGTTTGCCGTCGAGAGAATCACCTGTTTTGTTGCTAGGAGCAAATTCACTATCAAATCCCAGTTTGCCGTCGGTGCACGTTATCTAGCCGATAACGTGCATAAGTAGTGCGATAAGTAAAGGTCGAGGATAGAGCTAGCCTTAGGATTTGTGTAGTAGAAGTCACGTAGGAATCGGCGATTCTTCACGAGCTTTGTTTACTGAGATAATTCGTTAGTCCGTTAGGAATTGTCGAGCGTGAACCTGTTGAATGGTTGCCAGGGAATAATGAAGGTGGTGCACGTTATACGCGAACATCTTTTGTCGTAGTCGCGATTGTGCCCATTTCCGTGGGAATTCGCGGAACGGAAGTGCAATTTCTGGCAATGGGTACACCGGCATCGTCGTGGCCAGCTTCCATAGCGCCGAGCAACACGAAGAAAAAACGATTCTTAAGAAGCGGTGTGCCAGGTGCACCGGGCTACCTTCTCACGAGAGAACTTGAGATTAATTTTAAGAAACCGTGATACTCGTGGAAATTATTTAAGTACGCGGAGATCATCATTCGTCACCGCAAAAACGGTCATTTGCTGTTTTACCCTAAGTAAAATGTTTACTTCTCCTCGTGCGACGTCTGGAACAGATGATGTCATCTCGTACTCGTGCCTAGAAATTAGGTCATGCATAAATCGTGCAGCATATGCTTGCAGGCATCCAGTTCGCTTGCCCACGCGAATCTCGTATCACGGTATCCCCCGGTTTTATTGAAATACGAGGAAGCGAAGGGAATAGAAAGTTTTTGATATATTTATAAATATATTATTCAATCTATTCGAAAAAAAGTACAAAATCACTTTGTATAATTCCTCACGTTCTTGATCATTTTCTCGCATTCGCGTAATATCATTCGTTTGCCGATCACGTGTATTGCACGCGGTTGCAATAATAAATATTAAATAATTGTTTAAAAACAGGATAAATAACGCGATAACAAAATCAATATCATTCGAGCTCAATCGAATTGTCTGTGCGAGTAAAAGGTCTCTTAAATTAAAGAAAGCAACTTTGGTTTACTAGCTTCTTCAGACACGGGGTGTCTAGTCTGACTAGAAGTCGACAAATTCACTGTCGATTTCGTACTTCTTGCTTCGACCACTCGGAACGCGAATCGCCCCTCTCTTCTCTAGCATATAAAAAATACATTCGTAATTGAATTAATGTGCTATCATTCATCTCGTTCCGGTCTCCGTCTCTCGTTCGCCTCCTGCATCACGACGTCGTCGTCCTGCGTCTCCTTTTCCTGCATCGTTTGTATGTTCTCCACCCGGTTGCTCGACTCGAGCGGATTGCGAATCTCATTTCCGTGTTCATCGAGCTTCACCCATACGTAACGACCGGGTAGCGGTTCTTCTTTCTCGAAGTCGAAATTCCACCTCTCCTTGGCCTGTAGCATTCAAAAGAAGAATACAACCTAAACGATGTCGAGGGTAATTGTTCGAGGTGAATTATATCACGCACGTTCTCCCGGTTTTTTCGTGCCTCTTCGTAAAACCGATTCACTATATTGTCCTCGACGCCAGAATTCCGGCCCGATATCGTCTCGTTGTCGTCGTCGTCGTCTTGGAACAGTCTCCTTCTCACGCTCCTTCTCCTTCCCTCTTGCAGGTCCACGTTCGAATATTGCATCATGAGCCGAGCTCTTGGCGGATCGAGAAAGCAAATTGGCACGTTAGGAAATCATGCGACACAACAGAACTCTGTCAGTGTATAAAAAATGCCCTATCGCTGAACGTTATCAAACCGCAACGCGATGCACTTGAGAGTTAAGCGAAGATATGCGTTCGATACTGATTGCGAATAACAAAAGCGACGTTATGCAGGAACAAGAAAAATGACAGTGTACGTCAGATTTAATTACCGAGCACGATTTCGCGGGGATAGTAGTTCTTTGTGGTTTGTAAACAATGTGATATGCATCGAGTGACTCGTCGCATTGCACTGTACGCCGGGTCTGCGTGCACGTGCGCGCGTGTTGGCAAACGAGGAAGAGAGAACAGAGAAGAAACCCGTAGGCACTCTCGGCTAATGTGCCGTTGAACGGATGTATTGGAATGCATATCACTTCCTGCATGAAAGTACCACCGTACACCGGGTAATAATGCCTGTTATTCAACATTATAGACGCAATAAACTTTCGCGCGTGGCGCTAAACCTCCGATCGGCGAGCGTAGTTTCTCAGATAAATATTCATAAGACGGCAAGTCGTTAAAACGAATTGTTTCTTGGGAGTTCCACGCCAAGTTACAGTTGGGAGTAGCTACCCAGCCAGTCTTTGACATTTCCACGCCGTGAAAGCACTATGTGTGTCACGTTAATCTTTTGTTTCTCTCCTTGCCTACAAACTGGTTTGCTGTTAGAACTTTCGCTGCTACTGCATAGCTTTCCTTCGCACCCTGACCAACTCGCGGAATAATTGCATACGGACATTGATTTCGCACGTCTTCTCAAGGGACGAGGTCTCGAATCGGCGGACAAACGGATTTTTCTTATTTATACATACAGTCGCATAATTTTGAACCGCGTCAGCTGGCAACGTGTGAAACTTGCCATTGCGAACGAATCTGTAGCATAATTCCATCGGGGTGCATAATCAACCGGTGTGTAACACTGAACTACCTTGCGTAAAACAAAGAATCCGTGCAGAGGAACGCGCACCTGCTCGAGCTTCGCATCCGTTGTTTACGATCCCAACATTTTGTACGACGGTCATTTATTTTATATGGTCAACGAACAACGAGATTGTTTCGATGATCACGTTAGAGAGACAGACACCGGGCGCGATTTGATCCCGAGCGGAACGATCGGTTTAAAGGGACGGAGTTCACACTGTGCAATATCGATCTGCATGCAGGAACGCCGACTTACTCACTGTCCAGCGTAGAGAATCGGTCCCGTTTCGAGCTTATCGTTATCAGTGATAATTTCTCGCCGATCACAGACACGTTAACATCCCGTAATCGCGGCGACGCGTGGTTTCCTTTTCCGAGGCCGCGTCCCTGCGTTCTACCGTCAGCTGGCGCAAAATTCTTAGCTCGCGTAGCCGATCGATAATCCCCATCGTCGGGGGTGTAGGCCGGGTTACTAAGGTGTGCCGGGGGTATTTTTAGTGCGCGCGCGCATATTGCAAGGAGAGTCATTCAGTGCGCATTCGCACGGATATCGATATTCGACGCTCCCGATTCCCCTTCGCATGCAATTCTATCTCCGTCCATCGAAATCTTGCGACCGTTAAACGACGTCCCGGCGCTCTCCCTTTTGCCGATTTCATTGCGAAATAAAGGAATTTAATAATATGGCGGTTGTACGAATAATCGGGTCATAGGTCACCTCTTATCGTGTTCCGCGCGTTCCTTGAACTAACCTTGGTACTCGTTACTTTTCTCGGTGCGCTCGGAGATAATCTCGGCCTGGAATTGACCGAGCATACGTTCTCGACCTCGGTGAATATCGTTGATATTGAGCCCGTGAAAACGCGTCGGGCACTCGATAAAACGCGCAGCGCGTTGCTGATTTCTCGCGCGAAACGGAGGAGACAGCGAGCCTGCGGATAGCGCGAGGCTCGAAGAGCGACTGCCGGAAAGTCGGAATAGTTACTTGCATCCCAGGTGCAGCTAGCCTAGATTCTGCACGCAGACTATTACTTAGGAGCAACGAGACTGCAACAGACGCATGCGCGAATACTCATTAAAACGAATGGTTCATTGTGCAGTCGTTCATCCCAGGACGCAAACGTATTGCCTCGTTGCGACGTTCCACGAAATAGATACAGTATTCCATGAATGGCACTACGAGGAACAATACTTGACGAGATACAAGTTATCGTCACTGGACGCTCATGGATTATCGACCTTTCGACGAAGCATTCTTGTTCGTCTTCGAGAAATCGATATGCAGTAAGACCTCCGTCACGTCAGTCACGATAACGATTAGATCTCAATCAGTGACGATCGAAAATTTAATAATGCACTTAAAGAGCAAAAACGATTATAATTGTATTATGTATAAACAGTTTTGATCACTGCCTGATTTTACGTAACATGTGACAGTAGTACGATTGCTAGTGTGCATTAAACTTTAAAGAAAAAGAAAGCGTGACCGTTCGACGAATAGTTTTTCTCGGACCTGACGCTTTGATATTGTATCGCGACATGCGGATCGAATTATTATTCCACGAGTCGCGATAAAACAATCGTTCGGAAGCGATCGATCAGTATTTGCAAGCTAGTGGAATTGAATCGAGCNAAGAAAGCGTGACCGTTCGACGAATAGTTTTTCTCGGACCTGACGCTTTGTATATTGTATCGCGGTATGCGGATCGAATTATTATTCCACGAGTCGCGATAAAACAATCGTTCGGAAGCGATCGATCAATATTTAGATCTAGTGGAATTGAATCGAGCCGATGCAGCGGGGTGAGGAGTCCGTGTCCGGTGTTACCAGGGAGAAAAACAGAAACGTTTCCGTGAGAGTGTGGCTGATAGAATGGCGGGAAGTAGAACGTTAGGAAATTCTCACATACGGATCGTACTCGTACTCTCCGGAGGATTCCTTGAAGACGAGAAAAAAGCGGCAGCTGAAAGCAGCGTCCTATCGTCTATATGATCCGCGGACGCATTCCTCTACCTTTTCCTACTTCCTCGCTGCACTAGAATAGGCGAGTCGGGCTCGGAACGCGAGCGAGCCACCGCTGACCGTGAGTCGTTTCGCGTCGTAAATTCCGAGGAAATTGCAGCTAGCTAGGTCAATTACTGGCGCGCAATTTCGCCTTCTTTTTCTTCTTCCTGCCCCTGTCCGGGCCTTTCTCGCGGATGGTTGACTCGCTTCTTCCATGGCAACCCACGCAGCTGTCGATCACCGGCGACGAGCCCGCCGTTCGAAAGGCTTCGGGCAGGGGACTCGCTTAAACGGTGCCATCGATATTTCGCGTATGCCCCGACGACAGCTGATATTTCAAATTTTTCGTCCGAGCCTAACCTCTCTCGAATTTCAACCGATCCCCGGCGGCGGTGAAAAAAGATGTATCGGTTAAAACGATAGCCAGATGCGAGCCTTTCACACGTTTCCTAGTCTGGATGGAACTGATCACATATATATCGAACACAGTAAATGGGAAAAGTGAAAACTGAAGTATTCATATTTTCAAGCATTCATTTTTCCACAATTATTCAACTCATTGTACATGTGCATCCATGAATTCATAAGAAAACCATGAACTCGCATTTACTTCAGTTTCGATCGAACAGCGCCGCGTGCGAATCACACGATCGGCCGCTTATGAATAAGTCATAAGATTAATGACTCGCATTGTACGAAAGTATGTACTACTTTTTAATTTTCTCGCGTGCAACCACGCGTGACGCCGCTGCCTCGCGCGGCCCGATTCTTCCACCGGATTCGTTTAACTCTTTTCTAAACGACTAGCGAAACGCTCGCTATCCAGTAATCATTCCGCTCGAATTATTACAACGAGCGGGTGGCCCGCACGAAAGAAGTACTTCCTGAAGGAAAGACACTGCGACGCGTCATTTGCATTTTTTACTCTCCGTTCTCCGTGGAAGGGTAACGGATAACATCAGCAATTATCATTAGTCCACGTATCCACATTGTTGAAGCACATTTACATTTTGGAAATCTTATCTTCATCGAAATCGACCAATATTTCAATTACTATGTTGATTAATTTTATTTTAATGTCTTCCAATCAAATTCCAATGCCTTTATCATAAATTTTCAGATCGAATTAAGGCACTTAATGTCTATTGGAGATAACTACTTTCTTCTTATGCATTTTCGTCGTCGAACGAACCGTGACCGAGGTGATTTCTTTCTGCGGGAATACATTTCAAGGTCCTTGGACTCATGCAGGAAGCGACAGTTGGCACGAAAGATTTTAGCATATGTCGGAATCCGCAACACGTGTATCGACTGTACCGTGAAGGAATGAATGAATATGCATTCCATTCATACAAGTAGGAAATCACTCGGCGATTCGTCTTCGAGCGTTCCGAGCATTGTAGATATAAGCGAACAGTCGGGAAGCGGCGACGATGATTGCGCGTCAAAAAGCTGTCGTACCGAAAACCTCGACAAAAATCAGATGTTTCGTCTAAATCAGCAAAAGTCACAGGTTTACATGTGTTTGCTTGGAAATTACAGGCCTTCGTTATTTAATTATTACTCTTATCGTCGTGAGCCTCTCTCGTGTTCGCTAATGATTTCCAGTAAATTTGCCGTGATCGCGCAATTACCATTAAAAGTCGTACGATGTTTGACCAACTGATCTGAACGAACAAGTGTATAATCATAATTAATTAAGTACATGTAACTTGTTTTGAAAGCACGATGCATGTTCAATAAACGTTAACTCATAATTAATTGACATGCTCGAGGGCATAAAATGCAATTACTATTGATCTTTCCACGAAATCGTATTATAGATACGATAAGAGATGAAAGAAACCGTTGAACTCTGCATTAGCATCATGAAATTGTTGATAACGAATGACGAATCTTTCAGGATGAAGCGATTAACGCTAATTTTCTCGATAAAATTCCAATAGATCTTTGTAGGGAGTATAGAGGCGAATAACGCGTTTACAGTTGTACTTCTTTTTCGGTTCGTAACGGTTAGCTCTCTTAGCGTTAATATTAATCACACATGCTCATCAGCAGGACGTATTCATGCTGGTCACACACGCGAAACATTTGAGCACACTGAAAACTTTAGCCTGGATTCCATCCAACGTTCTCGCGACGATTTCTTTTATAAAATTCTTTTTATTAACCCAGTAGGTATACTACACTATATTTGACGAAAAAAAGGGTTTGATATGTACTAAGTTAATACATATAGGAAGGAAGCCTGTCCTCCCGATTTCGTTTCATTTCCACAAGAGTCTCGACTCGGTATCCCAGACTTCCTTTGCATAATATGCTCGAGGAGCTTCCGTTCGACTCGTCCGGGGCAACCTTACAATCGAAACGCGTTTGCTCATTTGATCATATTTTGTCCATGTCCGAGACGTGTGGTGCAAATAACTTCGACCCCGAAGCGGCTTATAATCCCCAGCGTCCTTTGTGAAAAAGGAAAATAAATGCAACGAACCCCATCCATTAGGGCTAGGGGAACTGCTTGACTTAGCGACACCCTTGAAATTATTCCGTTCTATCAGATGTCTCGTGCTCTCTTTGAGCGTTGCTCGGGGATCGTTAACGGAGGGCTTGTTCCGATTCGGGACACCCTCGGGAACGTTTCCTGTCTGTATGGACGTTCTCGTATCCAGAACGGATGCACGTACGCGTTTCCAAGGGCGGAAAGTAGAAAGACGGGTGGAAAACGAACGTCGGCTCACGTGCGTCCAATCTGTCCGTCTGGAGGAGACATTTATAGAACCTCAGACAGCATATGAAAAAATAACAAGTATGCGAGGAAAAAATATAAAATCAAAGGCGAGTCGGCTTAAATTAGACTACCGATGATTCGCTGTGCGAAGCGCGACGAGCTAATCGCATTTGGCACCTGTTATGCTAAACAATTCACCGGCTCGAGCGTAATCGCTCTAAAATGCGCGCGGTATACATCAACCGTAGTCCGAGCTGAGCATTAACCGCGGCGCAATTAATCCCGGTGTATTATTATTGTAAATAGGAACGGAGAGCGGTCAGATTATCGGTTCCCCGTAATTACTTATGGTAGAAGTTTCGTACGGCGTGGAAACACATGGGAAAGTTACTCTGCGTGTTCCGTAAACAAGAATTATTAAAAGTTCGTTAACCGCGCATTCCACGTGCAACCAGAGATTATCAGAGCATTATGTACGTGCACGGGCAGCGTTCTCTCAAAGAGATTCACCCCTCGAGGTGCAACATTAACGATCTCTATCAGCTGAATTCATTTGGAATCCCACTCGGACTATTATACCCCGTTCGTCGCATCCTGCGTACATGCGTTTCATGACGAATGATTGACTTAACGATTCGCGAATTTACTTCGGACTCGACACAGTCTTCGATCGTCTGCTTCTGTCGTAAATCCGGTACGCGCCTAAAAATATTTGATACGCCTCTGCATTATTTTTCCCGTCGATTCCGGCGAACGGAAATAGACGCACGTAGGTCGCGGGCGCAGCTGTGGATTTCTATCTATCATTTATTTCGTGTTCGCGCACCGTTCGCCCATTTGCGGCAGGTCAGTGACGTTACCCGGCCCACACGTATCGCCTGACAAATGACGCTCTTCCACCGCGTGTTTCCATTGCATAAAACGCAACGAGACATTCGAAGGCGTCGCGTGGACCACGCGGGTTTTACGGCCACCCGGCCCGTCAGGAAACGATCTCTTTACCACTTTTTTTCTCCACCTACGCCCACAGCTTTTCGATATCGACTCGGCTCTTTGTTGGCCATTCTAAAGGCCCTTTAGCGTGAACTTCGCGAGCGCGCACTCGGCAACGAGAACGACCTTCCGATGCAAATGAACCTGGGAACACTTTTCCCGTTCGACAGTTTACGCCGAACGCGCACGAATTGACCTTCTCGTTCGTTTAGTCTAACCGCACCTCCACGTCTCTCGAATCTAATTTTATTCCATCGCCGTGGTGCTTAACGAGGAGAAAGTGAAAACAACGGTTTCTGACCTACCTACTACGCGCCTCGAATTATCTTCGGTTTCGGTAATTTTTCAGCGAATTGTTCTCTGAAAACTCGGTTTAATTCTTTGTGTTGTTCCNCCGAACGCGCACGAATTGACCTTCTCGTTCGTTTAGTCTAACCGCACCTCCACGTCTCTCGAATCTAATTTTATTCCATCGCCGTGGTGCTTAACGAGGAGAAAGTGAAAACAACGGTTTCTGACCTACCTACTACGCGCCTNTAACGGTCTTAGTTACGATTTTATAATCGATTACGCGTTCTGCGATTCGCTAACGCAAATCGTACGNCATCCACGGAAACGAGGTACCCCGTTGGATACTGTTTTCTCTGTAGACAGAGGGAACGGTTTGTCCCGCGGGGTTCGCTCGCTGTGGGTGCATTCAACCTGGCCGGAATTTAAAACCCCTCGCACAATAACCTCTTCTCCTTTCGTACGTAGAGAAATCCAAGACTCGCCTTGTGAACCCGAGGAGCACAGGAAAGACCAAACCCGAAGATGTAACGTTACACTGTTAAATCCCGTATGAAACGCTAGTCACCAGCACCAGTGTGCCCACTTTCATCTCCCGCGGGTTACCGGATGCAGGAACGACCGCAACAACGACATGACGGGATCTATGGTGTCCGAAGGGTTCGCAGCTCGTCGAGGAACCGTTCCACATCGCTATCATCGAAAGGTAGGAACTCATCTTCTATCTCAATATATCATACAATTGAAACTTGGTCAATCATTAAAAGATCCGGATGCAGGAACGACCGCAACAACGACATGACGGGATCTATAGTGTCCGAAGGGTTCGCAACACGTCGAGGAACCGTTCCACGTCGCTATCACCGAAAGGTAGGAACTCATCTTCTATCTCAATATATTATACAATTGAAACTTGGTCAATCGTTAAAAGATCACGGTTTGATCTGCCGAGCGATTAAGGCTGGATTGACGTGCATGCATTTTTAAATGAATTTCTGTATTCTCGTTGCGTTTCGCAAAATGACGCGTGCTCTGTATAAAAAGTGGCATNCAACAACGACATGACGGGATCTATAGTGTCCGAAGGGTTCGCAGCTCGTCGAGGAACCGTTCCACGTCGCTATCACCGAAAGGTAAGAACTCATCTTCTATCTCAATATATTATACAATTGAAACTTCGTCAGTCACTAAATATCACGGTTTGATCTGCCGAGCGATTAAGGCTGGATTTAAATGAATTTCTGTATTCTCGTTGCATTTCATAAAATGACGCGTGCTCTGTATAAAAAGTAGCGCGAAAGAAATCATGCATCGGTCAGTTAGGCAAGCATTTTAAGCATTCGCGAAATACCGTTACGATCTCACCTGTGTCTCGCTGCGAGCATGACGGCGAAATTTCTGCGCGTTCCGTTTCGCGACTAGCGAATCCGTTCTGGTTAACGTTTCGCGGAGCGACTGAGGGTTTGCCCTCTCTTTACGAGGTGCAGAACGCGCCGCTTTCACGTTTTTAAGGCGCCCCTCGGCCATCGAACTGCATTCCGTGCGCTTAATCCATCTACGTATATATTCTATTTATAAATGGAAGAGAGCGTATGACCCTCCGCTCTTTAACACGCGTCTGAGTATACGCTCACATGCCAGCCGGGGTTACATGTGTGCGCGAACGTTTAACCTCGAGAAAGGAAGTCTATTTCCGGAAAAAAGGCAGTACCTCGAAACGCGGAGGAGAGCACCCGGTGGCTAATACTCCTCGGGGGACGAAAAAGTCGTTCGGTTTATGCTCCTCGTCTGTTTAAAAATAATCCATCCGCGGCAATTTGTCGTTCGGCCTCGATAAGGTAGAAGGGTAATGGTCCCGGCGATTTTTAATTGAAAACATTCGCACATGCACCGTGAACTCCTGACGTCATCAGATGTAAAGCGTTTAAGAGCTCGACAGAGGTACATTAGCGAAAGAACATCACATCGTTTACTGATAAATTTAAAACGTCGCAATCTCATAGTCGTCGCGCGCCTATCTGAAAGTGGATGCACTCTCCTTGGATACTGCCTCTCTCGTAATGGACTTCGTCCGAAGTCCAGGCATCTAGAATATAGAATTCTGAATCTGAAACTGTCATATCATGCGTTCTGTTTCTATTTAACCCCTTGGGTACGGATTTATTTGAGAAAATATTTGCATGTGGAACGGGGATATAATTTTTGGTTGCTTGGAGTTGTATGTAAAAGCAGTACATTTTACGTAAGAATTTATTTATTTCTAAAATATTGGTGACATATGTAGTATTAAGATGTCTTCAAGTAATTAGAATTGCAAAACGAAAATAAATTAATAACAACAAAATAAAACTAAAATGACGTGTCTCAGACGTCAAATGTATCCAAGAGGTTAACAGCTATAAGTCTATAAAATTAATTCCGAAAAAACCATACGCGTTCAATATGAGGAATATAATAAAGAAAGATTATTAGAACGGTCGGATGAGGGAATCTCGCGCAGCACGACCCGAGACGTGGGTGCACGCGGGGTAGAATGCCGGCAGGCGCTACTGCAGATTTCCAAGGCGGTTTCGCCGGAGGCGGTGGTACGGAACGACCGAAACAACAAACGGACAGCTCGCTTTTTCGCTCTTTATATTCAAAGTGGAAGTGATTTCACGGTTCGAAGGACCTCTCTTCGGCCTCCAGACAGGATCTAGGCGAGGCATCCTGCCCCGACGGTCGCCCTCCTCGAAAGCCTCGCCTCCTAGCGAGGCGTTAACCGCAATAATACGTCTATTTCTTCGTCTCCCTTTCCGCGGCTCGTTTTTCTTTCTCAGGCAATTTGCGTCCCTCGCAAAACATTGCGTGATTCCCGCTAGTCCGCGAACCATTGGAAAATGGCGATCTCGAGTCAATCCCGTCGAACGACACGCGATTTCTTGCTGTCGATCGATCCGTTGATTTAATTCTCGAGTATTNAGTCTATTTCCGGAAAAAAGGCAGTACCTCGAAACGCGGAGGAGAGCACCCGGTGGCTAATACTCCTCGGGGGACGAAAAAGTCGTTCGGTTTATGCTCCTCGTCTGTTTAAAAATAATCCATCCGCGGCAATTTGTCGTTCGGCCTCGATAAGGTAGAAGGGTAATGGTCCCGGCGATTTTTAATTGAAAACATTCGCACATGCACCGTGAACTCCTGACGTCATCAGATGTAAAGCGTTTAAGAGCTCGACAGAGGTACATTAGCGAAAGAACATCACATCGTTTACTGATAAATTTAAAACGTCGCAATCTCATAGTCGTCGCGCGCCTATCTGAAAGTGGATGCACTCTCCTTGGATACTGCCTCTCTCGTAATGGACTTCGTCCGAAGTCCAGGCATCTAGAATATAGAATTCTGAATCTGAAACTGTCATATCATGCGTTCTGTTTCTATTTAACCCCTTGGGTACGGATTTATTTGAGAAAATATTTGCATGTGGAACGGGGATATAATTTTTGGTTGCTTGGAGTTGTATGTAAAAGCAGTACATTTTACGTAAGAATTTATTTATTTCTAAAATATTGGTGACATATGTAGTATTAAGATGTCTTCAAGTAATTAGAATTGCAAAACGAAAATAAATTAATAACAACAAAATAAAACTAAAATGACGTGTCTCAGACGTCAAATGTATCCAAGAGGTTAACAGCTATAAGTCTATAAAATTAATTCCGAAAAAACCATACGCGTTCAATATGAGGAATATAATAAAGAAAGATTATTAGAACGGTCGGATGAGGGAATCTCGCGCAGCACGACCCGAGACGTGGGTGCACGCGGGGTAGAATGCCGGCAGGCGCTACTGCAGATTTCCAAGGCGGTTTCGCCGGAGGCGGTGGTACGGAACGACCGAAACAACAAACGGACAGCTCGCTTTTTCGCTCTTTATATTCAAAGTGGAAGTGATTTCACGGTTCGAAGGACCTCTCTTCGGCCTCCAGACAGGATCTAGGCGAGGCATCCTGCCCCGACGGTCGCCCTCCTCGAAAGCCTCGCCTCCTAGCGAGGCGTTAACCGCAATAATACGTCTATTTCTTCGTCTCCCTTTCCGCGGCTCGTTTTTCTTTCTCAGCCAATTTGCGTCCCTCGCAAAACATTGCGTGATTCCCGCTAGTCCGCGAACCATTGGAAAATGGCGATCTCGAGTCAATCCCGTCGAACGACACGCGATTTCTTGCAGTCGATCGATCCGTTCATTTAATTCTCGAGTATCAAGAAAGAAATGTCGCCGGATATCGCATGCCGTCTGACTACGGACAATGTCGCTCGCGATGAATGACTCGGACGGGGTCGGCGATTTCGAGTCGCATCCTGTGGTCGCCGCCGCCGGCGTGATCGAATTCGCGACGCCGACTCTCCCAGGAGAGCTACCGTGAGAGACAGAACGAAAGGACGATCTGACGGACGCGACGGTAGAACGCAAATCCTGTTCGGTTCACTACGGTCGATCAGTTTTTGCGGTGAGTCTTGGTCCACCGAACAAGAGGACTCGGTGTGCGCCCGTGGGACATCTGCCGCGTCGAACCGCACGCCGTAAACGTACTTGCATTCCCCTATATAACTATAACTCGCGGGGTAGATCGAAAAGTTCGTGGGCGGGGGAAAAGTGGCCCGGTTGAAATTTCATCGGGACCAGAAATGGCCGGCCGCCTCGTAGGACTTTTCTGGCTCCCCTTCGTCCTACTCCCACTCGCGGCGACGTGATTCACCTTTAATACCTACCTTCCGTACCCCTGCCCCTTTATTATCTACCTCGATGGAAGTAACGGTCTTAGTTACGATTTTATAATCGATTACGCGTTCTGCGATTCGCAAACGCAAATTGTACACGATGGTTCTGCGCTTTTCGCGTGGTACTTGTTTAATTCTCGAGTACGGTTTGGTCTGGCAGTCGCGATCGACGGATTTATGTCGCCGTTCGCCGTCCTGGTTGTTCGAAGTGTCGACAGAATTACGATCAAATCGTTAAAACGCACTCCCGATGCAGTTGCGCTCGGTAAAACCATGTGGACCGTGACTGCAGTCGCAGCAGATATCCAGGGTATCGACGCGGCGTGTATATACAAGAAAGCCGTTCACTTTTTCCTTTCCTCGTTTTTCGTATAATTTCCATTTCCTCCCTGAGCATCGACACGTGCACTTTCTTGCAACTGCATCCGGCCTAGTTCGACTGTTTCTTCATTTTTATACAATTTACGATGTACACGTCGTCGCGACCACAAATTGAAGAAAAAACTTTTGAACCAAAACGATTCGAACATAGCGGTTAAGTTATTTGAATTTAACAGTCCGACGCGTGAATGTGTAATTACGGACGCTTTAAAAATGATTAATGACGGACAGTGGGACAAGAAGTGTGGCAAACGGTCGTCGCATGTCCAAGCGACCGGTCATCCCGACCAGTTTCCGCGAACACGGGTGAAAAGGGTTGAGGTTCACTCGATATGAATGTCGTTTAATTAGGGCAGTCGGTTACACCCCTCGCAGCACGCGTGTTTATGGGGTATTAAATAGTTAATACGGGGTCCGGCGGGCCCCGCGCAGAGGCGCGTGCTACCGTTGGAGAGTAAAATGCCACTCGGCGAGTTCGTTAGGCTATTGTGGCCATCATTTGGAGGCTCTCGATCGGACATTACCCTCCCCATTACTATTATTCGATCCAGCGGAATGATCGTAATTTATCGCCGGATCGGTTACGTTTCACCCGACTTTTGGCCAGACTCGGCCGTTGAATTCTTGTCGTTCGCGTAAGTAAGTAGACGATACAAGTTTCCAAACCTGCCCGATATTTATGATTTATTATCGTACGTACTGGTTCCACATTAACTTTCATTTTTAATCTAACGGTCTTCTCGCCGTTGAAGTTTCCCATGCGAGCGCGCTTGAAATTCTTTTTTAAATAAACCGTTACCTCGGCGAACGTTAAAAAATGTTTGGTCCTTTTGCGAGGATGCTCGATCATGCATCGTATATAAAGATAAGCGAGGAGGGAAGTAGAACAGGCCCGTATCAAATGACCGTTAATGAACTGGGTGGCGTACAAAAAATGATCGATTAACTTTGGTTTCATCAAAGAGAGGGAGTTTGATCGATCGAGCCCGAAACGGGCGATCCATCAAGCCCGACGCGAGTTCGCCTGGGTCAGGTGTAATTTCGAATCGGCGAGCCGGTCCCACGAGTAATTCGATCAATTAGCTCCGTGCTGAAACCCCGCGTTACACGCGTACCGCCGATTAACGGTCGTTAAAAGCGATACACCTGGATTTCCATAGCCACCGTATCACGGTGGGAATTACGGAAAGTAAAAAAAAAGGGAATGAAATCTACTGGACGTCTCGTCGTCCTCGCTCTCGCCTCCTCTTTTTTCTATAATTTGCCTCGACTCCACCGTAACGTGTCCCCGCTCCCCTTTTTTTTGCTTTACACTCTCGGAACTTCTCGAGTAATTGGATATCGCAACGACCAGGTCCTTAACGATCTTGGATACAATAACGCGGTGAGGTCACGTCCTGTTTTAAGTTTCCAATTATACTCGGAACTTACGAGACAAGATTCGACGCTCATTAGAATTAAATCTCGTTTAAATATTCCAGCTCCGTCGTTTCACGTTTATGAAAACATATCGAACGATATAATAAGACCGACAATATTCCTCGATATCTCAGAAATCGTTCAGCTTAAAATTCGATGTAACACGATTGCGTAGAGCCCAGGAATTAACCGTATTAGATGCCATTATCGAAATGACCAGCTAGGATGATACGAAGAGTATGAACCAGCTGCTTCCTAGCGCTCCCCTATAGAAGACCCCATGGTGCATCACGCATTATAATTAACCCTATATGAATACCACGCCGGCCACCCCCATACTCGTACCACAACGAAGATAACTAAATGCTCGGACACGAGCCTACACAGTGTGTGCCATAAACTTCGGACGATCGTTGGCAATTTTTTACGCGTCTGACCATTCTCGTCATATTTTTTTATGAAACTCGATGCGGTCGACTAAATTTACAACTTTTACGGGCGAAGATTGCATTAGCATTTTCATTGAAATTTCGGAAATTTATTACGCGTTGATAGTCGCTTCTCACGTCACCCTATATTGCTACCCCACGCGCGCTTGCGACGGACCACCGTGGCTCGAATCCAGGTGAATGTTACAAAATGTTCGTTACGGAACACCGTTCAGCTGGCTAATTCCCGATGTAACTTCGTTCGGCCGAAAATTATGCACGCTCGAACGGTTAACGGACTTTTTAGGAGGCTAATTGAATTACTTCGGGGAAGGGGATCAATGAACGTACAACGTGTTATCTTCTGTATGAAAGCACGATCGTTTATTATTCCTCTTAAATGACTAGATGACTAGAGTTTGGTGCGATCCTAAATTACTCGATTAATAAACATAATAGGACTTTCTCCGACAGTTCGGAAGACGAGATTGAACAGCATCGGAGCTTGCGTTCTCGTATTTTAGTTATTCTTTGGAGGTGCTGCATTCATTGTTGCTTCGTCGAGGAACCAACTGATTCAGGCTTTCGACGGCTCACTATCCTTTGACCGTAAAGAAAGTACATTTGTTTCGTCACGGTCAGAGGAATCTAACCCGGCATTTCATCTTTTTTCAATAAAAAAAAAGAGAATGTACGTAGATATACGAACGCGATAGTGAGCGTATCCAAACCTCCATGTAGTATAAAATATAGTATATCACCTGACGCGGTATTTACAAAACTAACAAGTACATACAATTATTAACAATCGACGGTCGACGCTGACGCCGACGATAATAGATCAATTTATAACGACGATTGCGTATCGCGGAAGAACAATGACCAATAAATATACTGGATTATCGGGCGGCCAGAATTAAAATACTATCTTCAATTCTGTGGCGCTTTCATCGCTAATGGTTTTGCCTTCAACGCTTTCGATATCTCGTTCTGCTTGTTGCCAGAATCCATCGACGTTGCGAGGGGCTTCTTGTTCACCTCGCATACCTTCCGAGATCGCCAGTAATCTGTAACAGACAATGCAAATCGGATTAATATTTTGTGGTTGATCAAAGATTTTTTAAATCGACTCTACTTTTTTATCATTCTTTGTAAAAATCGAGGATGAAAACCGTTGCGATGTTTTTGTTCAATGAGCGAGTTGTAAAGTTCCATTAAATAAAGGGAGAAAGCGCGTTTGTAAAGCCGGAGGGGTCAGCTTATTGCGATGCGACAGTTTAACATTCACTATGTACGCACATGGGGAACGACGCATCACGCGAGAAACACGAAAATTTCCACAACAAAAGCCACGGAGCGAACAAAACCGCCTTGCGGACACTCTATTTTTGATCAGGTAGTCACCTGAGCGCCCTTGCTGCTTCCTTTTTTTCTCAAATCTCTCGCCCTTTCTTCGACGCGCAGGTGCGATACCACGTTAATGGTATCACGCTGGCAACTTCTTGTTTACATTGTTCGCGTACATCATTCAAGAAGATTGGGGTGTATCGAATAAGAGAAACAATGAAGAAGTAGTCCAGAAACGAGCTATTAGATTTCGGATTATTAAATCGTGTGAATTTCGTGTTGAAAATCGAGGCTTACTATTTTTGATACGACCAATGAGATTATTTAATCAGAAGTATAATGTGGTGTACATATGTTCGAAGAAAATGGCACTTCACGTCCAGCAACCTAATAGCTCGAAGTTGTAGGACTTGCTCCTTCGTTATGGAGACAAGTGCGAAAGCCTTGAACAAATCGGAGTAGCCATATGTCGAGGACACGTTGATCTTTTCTCCCGTCCTCTCTTTTCGCACTGGTTTGCCATATGGCGTGCGAAACTAAGCTTCCTTAACCAACGTCCACTCCGGCTCTCTTTCCTCCTGCCACGAATCTCGTCAAGGATTCCGTCTGTCAACATCTGTTTCCACGCCTAGCCGAGTCAACAGAATTTATCCTAGCTCTCGCGAAGGGAGGCGAACGACCAAGTATAACCACCTGTCCATATGCTTCGGGAGTGAACAAAGATCGAGATCACCTTTGTCCTCCACTAGTAGGAACACCCTTGAATGTTCTTCAATCGAACCGTACGATTCCAGCCGAGGATTTTAAAAAGGAGGTCAGATTCTTCAAATCGTGGAGCTCGAAGAACCTGAATATCTTCTTCCTTTCTTTACTACTAAACCGAATACAATTTTCCAAGATTCCCGATGATCCGATCCTCACGTAGCTCGAAAAAAAAATATAGGACAACGAATTCTCCTAACTCCGATCGTTCATTCTTCTATTCATCCTAATATAGATATTTTACAATAATAATTGCACCTGGCCAGTCGACTGCTCGTATTTCAATTCTATTAAAATTCTAATTAATATTCATAGTGATTTTTTGTTACTTCTGCTCTTCACGCGCAATAAAATAATCATCACCAGAGCCTCATAAAATAGTCATCATCCNCAATCGAACCGTACGATTCCAGCCGAGGATTTTAAAAAGGAGGTCAGATTCTTCAAATCGTGGAGCTCGAAGAACCTGAATATCTTCTTCCTTTCTTTACTACTAAACCCGAATACAATTTTCCAAGATTCCCGATGATCCGATCCTCACGTAGCTCGAAAAAAAATATAGGACAACGAATTCTCCTAACTCCGATCGTTCATTCTTCTATTCATCCCAATATACAGATTGTACAATAACAATTGCACCTGGCCAGTTGAATGTTCGTATTTCAATTCCATTAAAATTCTAATTAATATTCATTGCGATTTTTTATTACTTCTGCTCTTTACGCGCAATAAAATAGTCATCACCAAAGCCCTAATCTCATAAAATAGTCATCATCAGGGTTCTTACTACTGTGACTGTTTCGCCATTAATAATTTATGAACTGTCGAATGGGCAGGTAGTTGAAAGCGAACGACTAGAGGAAATGCAAATGCGCAATACGATCGGTTAAGAAAGTAGCTATCGCGACAGGTGGTGCGCGACCTTCGGAAGGTCCCGCTGCTGGTATATCGCTCGTGTTTGCGGGTCTGATTTAATCGTGGGAAAAAGACACGAAAGTCGTCGCATCGGCGTGGCGGGGGTTAACAGGTGTTAGAAGGTGATGCACGGTGTCTCGCTCCGTTGACTTTTCGCAGCCCTTCGCATTATCAAGACGCTACCACGAAATACCTAATCTAAGCGCTTCGCTCACGCACCGGTCGAGCGTGAATCGGCTATTCGCTTTGTTTAAACAATATTTCTCGTAATTAGCGTTAAACAGTCAACGTCGGAGAACAAGACGGTCGCGTATGCACTTGGCCGACGAGATACGATATCCATTGTGCACCGAACGACCGTTTAGTGGTCCGCGCGGTATTCAAGGAATGTGTTCGCGAGCTCGTTTTACTTCTTGAAACTGGGGCCCTTCGATGAGTCACGAGAGGACCCTTCAGGTAATATTCGTCCGCCTTCGAGCACGCGTGACTCATCGTGCGCGTGATTCATCCCGACGATCTATACGAGAAAGGACGCTTTCTAGACCTGCTACGATCCTGCGTGCATGCTTTTAACGATTCGTCATTCGACTTATGCGTCAGTTCTCAACAATGCAGTCGGAGAATGCGCGACTCGGCGCGAATTCAGGCGCGAAGACTTTGCGGGATCTAGAACAGACTTAGGTATACGAGTAAAATGGGGATTTGTCGTTTAGGGGACCATTTTGAATATCTTCTAAATCACGAAATCTGGCCTTTGTACTATGATGCATCTCGTAGAACGTGTAGAATACGT
Source organism: Ceratina japonica (assembly GCA_019453355.1). NCBI lineage: Eukaryota > Metazoa > Arthropoda > Insecta > Hymenoptera > Apidae > Ceratina > Ceratina japonica. The sequence continues at coordinate 16,442 of SMSR01015507.1, read as the reverse complement.
AAAGAGTAGGAAGGAGGGACGGGGAGAGAGGGAAAAGGTTCGAAGGACTCGGGGCAACCGGGCGAGATGTAATTTTGGAAAGCGATAGTAGTCGGCGGGACGGGAATCGAAAGTTTCTGTATAGCTGCGTAAAACCAGAAGCTCCGGTGGGTCGGAGGGAAGGCGGGGAAAGAGGGAAAAGGCGGAAGAGGCGCGGAGCGCGAGGCTAGACTAAGAAAACAGGTCGAAGCCACGCGACCGGCCTGCGCTTGCGCTTTCAACGCTACGCTACACCTTCCTTCCCTTCCCTCGTCGACCGATCTCGGTTTCCCGCCAAAAACCCATCACGCACTACCATCATGCTTTTCTTATCGTATTTGGTTTTCGTGCATGCTTTCCCCATTACGCTGTTCACATTATTCTATCAGTATTTTTTGTCGATATTTTTCTCGGAAATTCAGCTGCCTCCTTTTTATAAATTAATACTTAAACGAATCGTTTGGCAAAAATAGAAATTTTCTCTCGAGCCAAAGCTTTTTTGGACTTGCGATAAGATTTGTAACGTTGAGTCACGCTCGGAGTATCTTGCACGTGTAAGAAATCGTTCTATTTCATACAGAAACACCATACGTTCTCCACGTTGCATCAGACATTCCGAGCGTAGAAAGTGAACGTAGCGAAAAACAAATAAAATTTACTCACCGTGGATATTGGTCTGCCTGGCGTACGGAATGGTCCGTTTCTTGGGCGACTGATCATACTTCTCGTGATGATTCCTCTGATAATTGTTCTCCTTGTCCTCGGACCGCGGATCGACGCCCCACCGTTTCGCGAATTTGCTTCTCTCGTTGTCGAGCGCGTCTTGGAGCATTTCCACGGTTTCCCTCGGGTTAGGCTTGCCGAACAGGCATCGTGGAACTCGCGAAGCCATCGTCGTGCTGGACAACACCGTGAAGTGAACCTCGCGGCAGAAAGAAGCAGCCAGCATCTCGCGGATCTCTTCTGTTCCGAAATAATCGTAGAGTATCCGGTGGAAACACAAGCTCCGAATTTGCTGGCTCTCGGTACGCGGTGCCCACGTGACGGGTCGTTTTTCGTTGTCCAGTTGAAACGGAACGTGATTCGATCCGTTTTCCTCGCTTCCCGATGTCCGCCGTCCCTCGCTCAATCGTTCTTCGGGTACTTGGATCGATTCTGGTCGACTTTTCTGTCAAGTTTTTTCGAAAATTCGCTGCCGCTTGCGCCACCAGAACCGAACTGGAGTAGAGACTCTCCGATGTTCACTGTACGACGGCCGGACTCGTTCTGGTGGTTATGCTTCTGTCTTTGAGACGAGAGGATGCCTCTCTTCAAGTCCACTGTTCAGGAGTAGCCACGAGGCCCGGGGCCCTTCCACCGGCGCTCACGATTCAAACCTGATTGGTGCGCCAACGTGAGTGCGCAGTAAAAATGGCGGGCACTCACCATGTCTCTGTCTCCGTTTCACCAATTCGTCCTTTCCTTGTTCGATCAATAAGCCAGGCTTCTATCCTCGTTTTTACGTTTCCCTCGCACCACAGAGAGTCCAACGGATTATGCTAAGTGATTTTGGAAGGGAAGAAGCTCGCGCCATAAAACCTTTTATTTTTTTCTAAAGCACCGCGCCGTATAGAGCGATCACGATCGCGCGCACTATGTTCCTATTGACGTATACTTATCTTTTTATCATTGTGATCATTCTTGCACGTGACGCTTTTAAACAATTCCATTGCTATTTTTGGTCGCACTTTGATCGAACTATCTGTAATAGTCACCGAAGCCCGGAGATAAGATCGATGATACACGCTGGAACAATTGTTGTCTAAGCTTTCACGAGATATCGAATCGCTGAGCGCCAGCGTTTCGATGATTTCGGGGAGAGGAACTCTCTAAATACTGGAGATCGTTCGATGCTGTTAACTTACGTGTTCAAGGTTCGATCCGATCGATCGTTAAAAAGAGTACGAGTTGTATTTTCGCAGCAAGCCGGGTCCGGCGAGGAGAAAAAAGGAATGATCGTTCAAGAGCAGGTGGACCGGGGCAGGAAGGAGGGGGAGCCGATGCAGGAACAAGTTTCGCGTTCAAAATCGAACATCGCGCCGATTGCAACTCGTTTCGTGTCAAAACAGTTTTACAATGGTCACGAAACGGTCTAATCGCGATGCAACCCGACACTTTGATCGCCTCTCAATTTCAGACGGATCATTGTTTGCAACTTTTCGTTTATGCAAAAAAGGAAAGCGTACCCGAGTCCTTTCAACCGACCTGGATCATGATATTCGCAAGATCTCGCGGCTGACATTGTGGCACGATACGCAACACGATAGGGGTTCATGTTTTCGGTGAACAGTGCACGCGAGGCAACAAAGTCGAGGTAGAAATTTCATCCCGGTTCCACCTCGAGAATGAACGCTTTCTTCTTCAAGCGTCTTTATACTCCATTTTAAATAATTAATATAAAATATTCCAGCACTTCATTCAGAAATATATTTCATAACTAGTTAGGCTTGGGACCAATTGAAATTAGTATCTTCCTCTATCAAATTGATCATCATCTCAGCATTAGTTCCGCTCCATATCTTTCCCTGCTTTTTCATTGATTTGACTCGTAAGAAAAATTGTAATCACTATAATGACGGAATCAAGGAAAGAAGTAGAATTCGGCGAATCGATCGCGATTCAAGGACCCCGTGAGTATATCACGGTTTTGCGCGCGATGGGGGTAAATTCGACCGTTACAGAAACCGAGCTGAAAAACACGGTACACGCCGTAGATCATGCGGGTACACGAAGGTTCGCGTATGTGCGTTACGTATACGTGCAGAAACGGCCTCGGGTGTGACCAAAGCCACGGACAGGTGAACACCGTGACCACGATGGTCAGCCCGGCGTAACGATTATTACCGAGGTTCCTGATTGCTTTTCGAGATTTTTTGCGACGTTCCCACATACTTAGTTACCGAACGCCATCATCAAGACGTCGCGATTGGTCAATCTGTAAAGAAGTACGGACACTTGTCGCGTCGCACTTCGTTTCGTTCGATATAAATAACTTCTATCGTACAAATAAACTCAGTCCTGCGAATACATGTTTTTCTGCGCTCTTCAATTCAGATAAAATGTCGTACCTGAAGGGAGAAGCTCGAGATCTCATAGATACGAAATTATAGTCCCGTTTCTGATAGCAATCGTCGGGTTCCACGTCGAACGACGACTTCCTCTCTGCGTTTGAACGCGAGACTATCGATATCCGTGGGGGATTTTTCGGTTTGAACGGTCCGCGCTCCCCAACGAGTTCGTTGCTTCCGGTCCCGGGCACCCAGACCGGAACACGCTGGGAACGCACGGACAGTGACGTCAGTACGTCAAAAATTAGAGAGAAACCGATCGGCAGGGGTTCCTCCGTCAGGATGTAGTTAATACCGTCGACTTTAACCCAAAGACGATTACCAGGGGGGTCCGATCATTTTCCACTCGCCCGAACGCTTTAATAGACAATGCACGAGGTGGACGATTTCTTCCCAAGGACGTGAATCTTTACCGAATTTGGAATCGCTAAAATATCGACGTATTTGAGGGACAGGCACTATTCACGGAAATTCTCTCGGAATTGAAAAGGCCAGATTTGACATATTCAGGTTCTCGGATACTATGGATATACGTAACGGACGGTTTGAATTCGAATTCGTAAGAGTAACGATGAACAGCTGACTGGTGAACGGTCAGGACTCGGACAAAGACGGAGTCTCGGAGGAGGCGCGCGGAGAGAAATCGCGAAGAATGGAATTTGAAAATTCGAGACCAAACCCTTTGGCCGGCGCGACGACGACGGTCCGAGCAGCTGGCAGCATATGTTTCCGAGGGAGGGAAGAAAGGAACGAGACGTCGCGTCGCGAAGGACAGCCCGGTTGCTCTTTCCTTTCCGTGGTTAACGCTATCGCGGTAACGTACACCGATCGGTATCTTTTCAGGCGCCGGGGGAAACTCCGCTCCAAGTGTATCTTTCTTCAATTAGTCACCGATTTTCAATGAAACGCAAGATTGAACGGAACTCATTTCAAAAGATGTTTGTCCATTTGTATCGTATTCTTGTATCGTAGCATACGTACCAGATACATCGATGTTTATTTATTTATTTACTTATTTCACGGGTTAATTGGCCCTTTACAAGTGCAGTGAGAATAAAAGAGCAGATAAAAGAAAACAGGAAAAGAAAATAGTGAAAGATTCNCAAACCCTTTGGCCGGCGCGACGACGACGGTCCGAGCAGCTGGCAGCATATGTTTCCGAGGGAGGGAAGAAAGGAACGAGACGTCGCGTCGCGAAGGACAGCCCGGTTGCTCTTTCCTTTCCGTGGTTAACGCTATCGCGGTAACGTACACCGATCGGTATCTTTTCAGGCGCCGGGGGAAACTCCGCTCCAAGTGTATCTTTCTTCAATTAGTCACCGATTTTCAATGAAACGCAAGATTGAACGGAACTCATTTCAAAAGATGTTTGTCCATTTGTATCGTATTCTTGTATCGTAGCATACGTACCAGATACATCGATGTTTATTTATTTATTTATTTATTTCACGGGTCAGTTGGTCCTTTACAAGTGCAGTGAGAATAAAAAAGCAGATAAAAGAAAAAAGGAAAAAAAATAGTGAAAGATTTACATAATTAGAAATAAAAAAACGGCTATAAGAATAACAGAAGTATCATGCGATAAGGAGTTTATAAATTATGCATTAAGGAGATTCATCCGGTTAAGGAATTAACAGATAGATCTTAAAAAAAAAATTTGATAATCTAGTAACAGTATACCAGGATACCTGAAAAAATTTGTAAGTTATTTGGATACCTTAATGATGAGATATTAATATAAATATTTTTTACAATTTTACATGTAGTCATATGGAAAAGAGTGATTTTCCAGACTTTTATCGCTAATTTATTAGGTATTTACAGACAGTTTTGAATGAAACTTATCTCATATTAAAGAGAAACATTTAACGAATATTTTAATTGCAAATTTAGGTAGATTGGGTGACTATGAATCGAGAAATATATAAACACAACAAACGAAATGTGCATCTTTCAGCAGTAGATAACCTCCGTTATTAACATGTACACTAGTCAAGCAAGCTTCCCTTTTCTATAACTTGAATTTGAATTGCTATGTACCATATGAACGTCCTTAAGAAACATGTATGAAGCTTTTTCCTTATGACATAGCTGGAAACATAGAAAATGTCAAACAAGTGACTGAATCTATTGGCTTTAGAAATAACCCTGTTAACTACACTGGAATGACCAAAGCGAGAAGTGAATCTCTCAGAACAGTAGGTTTTATTAGATCTGATGTTACGAGAGGAGGCATAGAGTTTAGTTTGTTCAAGGAGAGCAGAAGAATCTTTGTGATTTAATAAATTAGAAAGGAAAATTAATTCAGAGATTGTTCTTCTGTTATCCAGGGTAGTTATCCCAAATTTCATCATGATAGTAGTATAATCATGGTCTAGGTAGTGCATGGGACAATCAGTAAGATGAGAAAGATGACGAAGGAATGTTGAATTTTACGACGTATTGCACAATACGTATACTATACATATTATTTATTTTGTCTCGAAAATCTGCGTAAAAAAAAACTATACTCTAAATATTATCTCTATCTATTCTACGTATGTCTCATTTTGCTATATTTAAAGGGCGATAATGAATAAATATTTGGAAATGTCCTATGGAATGTAACATAACGTTTGCTGATACGATACGAAAGTATGGTGCAAGTGGATACGGCCTGAACAGTCTCCGTCGTCGCATATTATCGATAAGCATCTCCGGATGCTGTTATCAATCGGCGAGAAAAATAACAGAAGAAAGGAATGAGCCTTGAGAGATGAAGGGGGACCGCGGGCGGAACAAAGCAGGACGTGTTCGTAATCACCTGTGCACTCAGGTACCCCGTGGTGCGAGTAAGAAAACAAAGCTGGCTTTCCACGTGCACGTATACCACCGACGAAGACGAAAACAAACAGAATCCCGCGTAAGTGCACCTTTACACGGGAATTCGATACGCTTGAACATGTTGGCTCATCTGCCCTCACGAGGCGCGTGGACCCATCCGGAAAACTGAGCTAGCTCGTGCTCGATCTTTTGAATTCTTTTCGTTTTTCCTTAAATTCTCGCTCGGAATCCCTTTCCCGTAAGATTTACCCGCCCAATCTATCCGGTTTCGGCGAAAATCCGCCCCTCCGTTTGTGTCTCCGTCAGGAATCGGCTGTCTCCAGTCAACGTAGACAAGAAACGTCGCGTTTGTGTAATCGCGTCTGTCCTAGAGGATAAGTGATGAAGGGGGTGGCCAGGCCAGCTGCTCTACATAGATGCAGATGTTCTCGAAATTTCGGGTTTTTCTGTAAACGGCACGCGCTAAGAAATACGAACTAAGCAGACGTTTCGCTTCGCTTCCATGTTTTTGAGATCGCTGCGAACAGTATCGGCAGAGATCACTTTTACCGGGACGACAGTTGAGAACTGGATCGAGTGATAGAGGTTTAATGCTAGGTTTGCCAGTTTCGGGTCTTGTATAATTCCATTCGACGGGAACGATCCGAAGTAATTGAACTAGTTTAACGTGCGTGCAACCGAGAAGAGGAGGCGTTCAACACAGGATGTACCTCTCCATTTTGTAACCTCGTGCGTTGTTTCGTCCCGGAACAACCACGAACGTTGGTTGCCCGAGCTCACTCATAAAATTCAAAATTTAATTTGAATTTTATTATTTCAATTGCCGAAACGACTGGCAAGTTGACGAACGAAAAATCGCCTTAACGCTCGTATTGATAGCGCTTTCGATTCGATTTAATGCCCGAAACGATTGGCTTATTAGGATTACAGTAGCCTTCGATCTCGATCGGTGCCCGAAACGATTGGCACCTTTTGGATCTCGATCGCTGCCCGACACGATTGGCAAGCCTATGACTGTAATCCTTTCGAAATTCGATGGTTGCCCGAAACGATGGCAACGTTTTACGAACGTAAGTCTTTTCTTTCGACAGATGCCCGAACGACGGCACAGATCCGAACTCGAACACTCGTACGAACGTAATGAATGAGTGTCGCCGGAAAGCTGCTGCAACTACCCGAGGAAAT